>JAJONR010002511.1:0-95866 GCA_029582245.1 Solanum etuberosum | reverse complement strand
TATATATATATATATATATATATATATATATATATATATATATATATATTATAGTATCATTGACTTATGAGTAATTTCTGAACAAGAAACTTTAATGATACCGTAAATATATATATACACTCTTATAGTATCATTGACTAATGAGTAATTTCAAAACAAAAAACCTTAATGATACCACAACAATATACATATACTCTTATAGTGTCATCGACTAATGAGTAATTTATGAATAAAAAATCTTAGTGATACCAATAAAGTATATATATTGATTTAGTATCAGTTAAGCGAAATTATCAGCCTTAATGCTACCAATACAATACATGCTACTGATTTTAGTATCAGTTAAGCGGAAATTATCAATCTTAATGAATGTGGGGTATGTGCTGTAATATTTTTTGAGAGAATGAGTATTTCTTGATTTACTTTGGATTGGGTATGAACATGTAATTATTTTGAGTTTTATGACCCATTTATGTAGTTTTCCATTCGAAAACCCGAAGTGTTTGAGCAAATAAGTTACTCCCTCCGTCTTATTATTCTATATTAGATGGATATTTTCTATTTTTTTACGATTATTAAGAAATCATTTATAAATTGATCAATTCTACTATTTTGTCCTTTGTTCATATTAATTAGCTTCTCGAAAAAGGAAATTTTGGATCTTTAAAATTTATTTAAATTTCCAAGGTCATATTAATTGTAAGGGTAAAAATGGAAAAAAATAATTAATTCTATACTAAGTTAATAAGTGATCAACTAATATGAGACAAATATTTTTAGTAAAATGTTTGTCTATAGATAGCATTTAATTTCGTATCGGTATTTAAGTATTATTCTCGATTTTGATAACGGTTCATAAATGGTCTTTAGTAAGTTTTATTTTTTAAAATCCAAATTATAGGTTGAGGGTGAGAAATGGTAAAGCGACATGATTACTGTGACAAATCAGTAGGATTTCATACTATATTCATAATTCAACTTGCTTAGTAAGTTTGATGATAATTTCAAACCGTTGGACCTCTTGAAGTTTGATGATGGTAAAAAAAAATTGTTATTAAACTTTATATGCTTAATTATTATTTTATTTTTTCTGTAAAACATTATATTTAATTTATTTTCCTTCTCTGAAAAATCATAATATGATTCTTGATGTAAGAATTAGTAATATAGAAAATAAAGACAATGAGAAACAGGTTATGGTTGAGGATAATCTCTCTGATATTCCTGAATGTAATCTTCCTGATATCCCTAATGAGTTTACAGATAATAAGAATTTATTCTTAGAAACTATCGAGCTAATTAAATCTCATAAACCTTTGACAAAAATAACTCTTTTTATTAATTATAACTTAAAATAAATAAATTAACAGTAGTATATTTTTTAATGATGTTCATAAAATTAAGATGTGTCGGACCTTCAACACCTACTACTACTATCAACATGACTCTGATACCAATATTTAATTTATTTTATAAGTAAGTTCTTAAACTAGTACTTTTTAATATCATGATATATAAATAAAATAAAGACAAAAGTTATTAGTTTAGAGGGCATAAAAGTTTTATTGCCGAAAAATAAATATTTTTTTAGTAGAAGTGTCAGGAATAGGCGAAGAACCTTCCAGATGTCTTAACTGGACTAAAAAGACCATTTTGCCCATACTTTTTTTCACAGACGAAAATCTGGTTCAGTCGTTACCATCGTAAAACGTAGAAGACTCCAGAAGCAAGTATTGCATTCCTACTTCATCGCTAATAGAAGGACCTAGAATCTCATGCATTCATATATAAACCCACAGCTCTCATGCAATAAGCACATCAAAAATCGCAACTCACAAGTCTTCTTTCTGAATTTACCATCAACTTCTTATTCATTATCACTCGATCGGCATTTTATTTTATTTTGGTTTTGTTGAGCTTTGAGCATCAATGGCGGATGTGCAGATGGCTGAGGCAGAGACATTTGCTTTTCAAGCTGAGATTAACCAGTTGTTGAGTTTGATCATCAATACATTCTACAGTAACAAGGAGATTTTCCTTCGTGAACTCATTAGCAATTCTTCTGATGCATTGGATAAGATCCGGTTCGAGAGCTTGACGGACAAGAGTAAACTCGATGGTCAGCCTGAACTCTTCATTCGCCTTGTTCCTGACAAGGTGAATAAAACTCTCTCCATTATTGACAGTGGTATCGGCATGACTAAAGCAGGTAATGTCATTTGCTTCTCACAATTTTCTACATCGGTTTACTATATTCCATTACAGAGGTTTATCTGCTTGATTTTCGCTGTTATTGCATTTTTCTATATGGAGCTTTACCTGAAAAATCTGTAATGCGTGATACAGGAGCGGATATAGCATATATTAGGTACAGGTTCAATTGAATCCATAAGTTTCGAGGTTAAGCATAAATATATGTTTTAAATTACAATAATAAATAGTAGACAGGGACTCATGACTCTAAATTGTAGATCCGCCTGTACATGGATAAGCATGTAATGTACTTGTGTAGTTATCTTTGTTGGCGTTGGAGATTAATGTGTTATCCTTCATTTGGATTTAAATTTATAAATATGACTGTAAATTTTATACTATCTGTGTGTTTGAGTAGTTAACCAAATTAGGATTAGGTACGTCTCTGATAGTTGAAGAATTCTTAGGTCCATGTAGTTCATGTTGTGTAGAAGTGATTCTATGGTTGAATTTTAGTAGGGTGGTTGTGTTTATATATGCTGTAGAGATTCTACAGATTTAGGCGAGAATGGTACTGATACCTCTGTTTTCTCTGTGGTTGCACAGATCTGGTTAACAATCTGGGTACAATTGCGAGGTCCGGCACAAAGGAGTTCATGGAAGCTCTACAGGCTGGGGCTGATGTGAGCATGATTGGACAATTTGGTGTGGGTTTCTACTCTGCGTATCTCGTAGCAGAGAAGGTTATTGTAACCACCAAGCACAACGATGATGAGCAGTATATCTGGGAATCACAAGCCGGTGGTTCATTCACTGTTACAAGGGATGTTGATGGGGAGCAATTGGGCAGAGGAACTAAAATCACTCTCTTCCTCAAGGAAGACCAGGTAATTTCATAGTTCTAATATCTGTTTTATTTGTGCACAGAAGCAATAAATAATAACCTACTTTCGGTAGCCGTACCAAATCGACTAGTAACTTCCATTTGGACTTTAAATTAAGATGTGTTCTTGAAAACTATTGTTTGTTCTAGTTAATGCTCTCTTGTAGTTAAATTAATTTGGTTTGGTGCATACACGTACAGTTAAGTTTTCTTAGGCGTTAATCAGCAGTTTGATTTTATTTGTAATTAACTTGCATTGATACTTGCAGTTGGAGTACTTGGAGGAAAGGAGAATCAAAGACCTTGTGAAGAAGCATTCTGAATTCATTAGCTACCCAATTTACCTCTGGACTGAGAAGACAACTGAGAAGGAAATCAGCGATGATGAAGATGATGAACCCAAGAAAGAACAAGAGGGTGATATTGAGGAAGTGGATGAGGATAAAGAGAAGGAGAAAGGTAAGAAGAAGAAAATCAAGGAGGTTTCTCATGAGTGGCAGCTCATTAACAAGCAGAAACCTGTCTGGTTGCGCAAACCAGAAGAAATCACAAAGGAGGAATATGCCGCTTTCTACAAGAGCCTGACCAATGATTGGGAGGAACACCTTGCAGTCAAGCACTTCTCTGTTGAGGGGCAACTTGAATTCAAGGCAATCCTCTTTGTGCCTAAGAGGGCTCCATTTGATCTATTTGACACCCGCAAGAAGATGAACAACATCAAACTTTATGTCAGGAGGGTGTTCATCATGGACAACTGTGAGGAACTTATCCCCGAGTACCTTGGATTCGTGAAGGGTGTTGTTGACTCTGATGATTTGCCCCTCAACATCTCCCGTGAGATGCTGCAGCAGAACAAGATTCTCAAGGTCATTAGGAAGAACCTCGTGAAGAAATGCATTGAGATGTTCAATGAGATTGCAGAGAACAAGGAGGACTACAACAAATTCTACGAGGCTTTCTCAAAGAACTTGAAGTTGGGCATTCATGAAGATAGCCAGAACAGAGCTAAGTTGGCTGACCTTCTTCGATACCAGTCAACCAAGAGTGGTGATGAGCTGACATGTTTGAAAGATTATGTAACCAGGATGAAGGAGGGTCAGAAAGACATCTACTACATCACTGGAGAGAGCAAAAAGGCAGTTGAAAACTCACCATTCTTGGAACGCCTAAAGAAGAAAGGATATGAAGTACTCTTCATGGTTGATGCCATTGATGAATATGCAATTGGGCAACTGAAGGAATATGATGGTAAGAAACTAGTTTCTGTTACAAAGGAGGGCCTGAAGCTTGATGATGAGAGTGAAGAAGAAAAGAAGAAAAAGGAAGAGAAAAAACAGTCTTTTGAGAGCCTTTGCAAGGTCATCAAGGACATCCTTGGGGACAGAGTTGAGAAGGTTGTAGTCTCTGATAGGATTGTTGATTCTCCATGTTGCTTAGTGACAGGTGAGTATGGTTGGACAGCTAACATGGAAAGAATCATGAAAGCTCAAGCTTTGAAGGACAACAGTATGAGCTCTTATATGTCTAGCAAGAAGACAATGGAAATCAACCCTGATAATGGCATTATGGAGGAGTTGAGGAAGAGAGCTGAAGTTGACAAGAATGACAAGTCAGTGAAAGATCTTGTGTTGCTGCTGTTTGAGACAGCTCTGCTCACATCTGGTTTTAGTCTTGATGACCCGAATACTTTTGCTTCAAGAATTCACAGAATGCTGAAGTTGGGTTTGAGCATTGACGAAGAAGAGGAAGCTGGTGTGGACGTTGATGATATGCCTCCTCTAGAGGAAATTGGTGAGGAAAGCAAGATGGAGGAAGTGGACTAAGCACTTTGCGTCATCTGAGTGCCATTCATATCGAGATTCTAGATACCTCTAAGTAGTTGTTTTTCTTTTTCTTTTTCTTTCTGTTTGTTCTCCTGGACTTTGTTCTTCCGAGTTAGTAGTGTCATGTTGTGTAAGCAAACTCGTATAATATCATTTTAGGACTGTACAAATTAATGGAGTGTCGATCTGTTTTGTGATATGTTAATCCCTTCGTTGGATAATTGTTTAACCCTCCATCTTATCATTCTATTGTGTTCTCCTATCGTTCTGGTTAGAACAGGTAGCTACCTTAGTTCATAAATTTATGACAAAACTGTAAAATATCTTAAAATGGTTAAACAACATTTACCTTATTACAGAATCCTCCTCGTCGGAATAGGATTATTATAAAACTGCAATGAAAGCAGGCCTATCTCACGTAATCACTTTTTTATTCTTTGTTACGATCAAGAGTGCAAATGAGACCCTGATTTGGTCTCTGATTTTTGAAAATGTGAAGAGTACTAAAATTTACTTGAAAGTGATCGAGCTAGGAACAGAGAATATATATCAAAGAAAAGTTGTTGGAATCATTTTTTCCATTGCCATTTGAACCTTTCGGTCAGGTGGAAGTGTGGAAAGAGAGTGATTCGAATCCTCGATAAACAAAAGCCTACATAGATTTCTACGGAAGACTAAATATATAGTTCACAGACGGCCGGGAAAACATGCACGGAAAGGGAAGCAAACACAAGTGAAAATCCACCAGTTTAGTAGTCCAAACATCAGGCAAGGGAAGCAAACACCAGTGAAAATCAAGAACGTCATTTGTTGAAGCATTTACATTTGCCATGAAGAATTTACCAATACTGCAGAGGCTGGAGCCTTGTCAAAACTTGAATTTACATAAGGCCAGCTTTATATATTTAAGTTCCTGCATCACAACTATCATCTCTGTTTATATCGTACGTACGTATGTACACAAATATGAACTCCACAAGCAAAAGAACTCTGAATCTGACATAGCAGCTGCTATCAAACAAACCACAGGCTCCTGGTATTATTACATGTGGGTCCTCCAATCACCTGTTTGTTCCCGACCAGTTCCAATATGGCTTTCATCTCTACAATAATACTCGAGAGCAAAGAATAATGGGAACGGTATGCAAAGACCATTGTATGCAGTACCCGAACTGAGCATCACTTTAAAGTTGGTTGTCGTTGATTTTATTTGCACTGCTTCTCCATTTCTATATCATACGATGAAAGCAGCTGCCTCTGCATCAACAATCAACTATCAATTTGAGATGAACACTAGCAAATAATTATTCCTCTGAAAGATAAGAGAAGAGGCGGGAAATGCCCAAGACAAGAAAGAATACACCTGTAGGGGGATGACCTTTATATGCAAAATACTTTTCCCATAAGAAACTGATACATCTATAATACAACATCCTAACACTTCCCTGAACCCGAACACAAATTTCTTTTAAATCAAGCAAATATTTAAATAAAAAACCACTCTGGGCTGGAAAGATACCAGAAAAGCTTATACAGTGGTAACTGGAATATTGACAGAAAAGTCACCAGGAGGTTCATGCTTCTGGAACAAGTCATCATAAGGAAGTGCAAGTCCCAAGACAAGTATGAATATGTTGTATAGTAACGAGACGCGGTGCTGTAGGAACGAGAAAATGACCAAAATGGTCCTTAATGTATGGAAGTTGAATAGATATTTGTGTGGTTATAAATAATCTCATTACGGGTAAAATGGGAAGTTTAAAGTTAAACTGTTACTAAATATTTTAAAAAAAAGGTGTCGTTCTTTTTTGGACTAGCTAAAAAGGAAGAGTAGTGCATAAATTGGGACAGAGGAAGTACCACTTAACGTATGCAAAAACTGAAAACCTTTATTCTAAATCATAAAACTGCTGACTCCTTTACAGAATTCGTTAAACTTAACTGTGAATCACGCTTTACAATGACCAGAAAAGGCTGAAACAGTTAAATCTAAAGAGGGCGCATTAACATAAGAAATTATTGATCAGTCATCGGAGGTGTGGTGCTGTCAAAACAATCACCAGAAAAAAGCTGAAACAGAAAATCAAATTTATTGGAACAGGGAAAGAATGAAAGTTTTTGACTGAGTGGGCTATATATACAGCATAAAGCAGCTTGTCTGTAAACGGAAACGACTCAAATCTCCACCGAGATCATAGAGGTCTTCTACCAGTGAGAAGGAAGAGATTCCGAGAATGTGAGACCAGTGTCTTTACGCCTAGAAATTCTTAAAGATGATTTATGCAATACATGTATACTTTACTCTGACATGGAACAATATAGCTATCCTAAGATTCTAATATTCCAACATTCTACCAATTCCCTCTCCCCAATTTCAAAAACCAACCTCCGCTCTCCAGCCTCCCACCTATCTAACCCCCACATTCGTGCTCTTTTCCCTCCTGGGTCAGCACCAAGAGGTAAAAGCAGAAGAACTGCAGTCCTCTGCCTTACCCCTCAGCCATGTCGCCAAAATGCTACAAATACAAAATAGATGAAAACAATAACTGCAGATTTCACTAATTTCAGACCAACCACGCCAAATGGCAAAAGAACCAGCAGAAGCTATATCCAACCAAAAGCTTAGGTAACATTTAAAAGCCATCAGAAATCAGAATGCGAAAAACATATTGTACTTACATGATGCTCAAAACCAGGGCTCGTAAGGTTGATAGAGAGGTTTCTCATCAGCAACAACACCTGCACAAGAATCGAGCAGAAAATTTATCTAAATCTCGAATTAAATGCTTGAGGCACCAACTCCAATAGGAGCACACGACTAATCTCTTTTAGATGGTAAACATGATTTAAGATGACTGAAAACATATACCTACATGTGTATGATGAATTTAAGGGCAAAGACCTGGGTGGGGTATGGGAAGGGATCAGCGTATTGTGGATTTAGTTATCGGGTGCATTCTATAGTTGAAGACTCCCTTTATTGCCATATGCAATGGTGCAAATTCTAATTACCAGATTCAAGTGTTGCTAAATTTCTATTCTTCCTTCAAAGAGTGGCATCCAGATTGAATGCCCACAGGCCACATACATGTTAACAACACACTATAGCAAGTATTCACTAAGCAAATGAAAATTGAACATTATATTTTATGACAATCATAAATTCACTACTCCTACCTTTTGCAGGGAAAGAGCTGGCACTGGCAGGGATACAAAGGAGTAAAGTCAGCCCCTATATCCTTCCCCCCGTTATCTATCTAAAGAGAGGAATTACTCATAGCAATTTGAAGAAATTTCCAACCCATCCCTTCCTTTCCTAAGTCAATGCCAGGAAGAAGACATTAAAATTTGATGAGAAAGGCGTTTGTTGACTAAGAGGATGAGAACGAATCCTCCGTGTATGCAGTGGCATATAAATGGGAAGAATTAGTCCTTAAGAAAATACAATAATTAAAGATCAGGAGACACCCTCTTTACAGAAGCTTTATCTTTGAAAGTACTCCTGAAGACAAAGTTCAAGTTGTATAGGCAAACAAGACAAGAAAGAGGATTACGCCACAGGATAATGAAACAGCACAGAATAGAGAGTATACCGTCTCGACATCAATCCGGTCCATTTTTTTCAATTTCTGCAAGTGTCCAGTTACAGCAGGGTCAAATACACTGCCGATGAAATTGTATACTTGAGCAAAGTCTGGCAAAACTGCAAATACAAAAAGAATTTACAGCAGCATTAGCATAGTAAATATCAAACTAAAGCACCAGCTCTATTTAAAATAACATAAGAGAATTTTGATTCTATTTTACGGAAAAAAAAAAACTTTAATTCTGCAGAATGACAGCAATACTATCAGTGAATAGAGCGAAGGATAACATGGCATAGAGTAAACCAGATCTAGATCTAGCTAGCATCAAATCAGGCTACGCCAAGAAGTCATCAAATGCAGCAAGGACCATAGCTGCAGATAAAATGTTTTTTTTTTAAAAAAAATGCAAAGAAAAAGAACGACAGGAAGTCATATTTGGCCATCCAAAGATAAATCACCAACATTGGAGAAAATTCTGGACAAAAACTGCAAACTACAGTTCAAGAAAAACTATACGTTTCACCAACAATAATTAATTATCACATGATTTTCTGGATCACAATTGACAAGAAGCACAGATTCATCGAACATAATCAGAAACACATGTAAGGACGAATAAAAAGCAGCATGTCGTCTTGCTCATTCAGAAGTCAGAATAATAATGAGGACTTTGCAATTGCAGATTTTTATCAATTAACAAAGAGATATTAAGGCCTGTGATTTTCACAAACAAAATGGTGGGAAAGGTTACAGGCTGGAACAAAACGAAGCAGTCCACTGGATAAAAGAGAAGGCACTCTTCAATGGGCCAAGGAAAAGAGGATAGGATGGTGATAACTTATGTAAACTAGATACAGAGAATATAGCTTAGTTGATTTGACAGTGCAAGCATAATAACACTGATTGAAGCTGAGAACTTGAAGAAGAGCTTTATAAGAAGGGAGATGAAGCTATTCTGTATTTCGACTACAATTGGAATCATGATTAACTGCAACTCGGCAAGGTGACTAGTTTTAAGATCTACTATACAGCTTTATCACCCTTCGCAGGAATTAGAATAATGGCGGTGCCTAACAATAGTGGTTGGTGAACAAAACAAGACTTGTCCAATCGCATATTGATTCCTTACCAAGAGTTTCAGCAATTAGATCTTGATTTTTAAGAGAAGTGAACTCTTTTGACTCGACAGGATTGAGATTTCAAAGCTGGAAAAAAGATTGCAAATAATTTAACAAAAATAAAGGAAAAACGCAAGCCAAATCTAACTTCTGGGATGATCTTATCATATGGAAAGATGCTGCTTAACTTCATTCTCTTCCAAGTGTGTCTGTACTTGTCTTGTCACATATATTAAGGTCAATCTACCTTTAGGACTTTATCCCATCTCTTTTACTTTCCAATTTGCAATATTTTGGCCAAGTTAAGAACTTAGTGCTACAAGTAGGAGTCTTGTGAAAATGTCTTCAGTTTCAAAAAAAAGTAGGAGTCTTGTGAAACAGGCTTGGATAGAAATTGTTGAGAGAAACATTGTCAAAGTTCTGTGTACAGCTTGTCGTCGAAGCTCCACTTGGTCACTAAGTAACTCTCCTATAAAAGCCATATGTATCAAAATGTTTTTATCAACCTTGACCCTTTTCTGTAAAAAGAAATTGAATGTGTGTTTTGAAGGTCTCAAAGCAAATCCGCCTTTCTTCTTCCTTTGTGCATTGGAACAATGGAATTGACCATCATAAACATAGTTCACATGCTTTATTACTTTTATGTTTGGTGTAAATTAGTATTAGTTCAAATCTGTGATGTGCACCTAATTCACATATCACGCGCCCGCTCTTACCAATTACCGCCAGACCAAAGCCTGGGTGGTGCAGAACCATGATGGAATGTTATTGTAGGATAATAGTTTCACAGCCCAAATTGTTGTCTAATTTCAAGTCTAAAAGTCAAAATGATAGGCATCTTACCTCTCATTGAGGGTACTTGAGTCCGCTCCATCACCTTAACTGTTGATTTTGATCTTGGAGTGCTTTCATTACTACTGCAGCAACGTTTATTGGTGACTGGCTGACCTGTTTCTCTCACGTTATCTGTCAGAAGAACAGTCAATTACTTCAGTTCAAAGCCCAAGATGCCATAGAAGTGAGATTACAGTATCTAACCAAAAGAGAACCCGTAATAACTAAACCTTTCTTCATTTGCGACAAACTAACTGGTGGCACAGAGTTGTCAGTCCATGACGGCACAGACACAACAGTAGCTAGATTGCTAGGTAACAAAGAAGAATCAGGCCTTTTTACAATTCCAGGTTCCGGTAATGGAAGGGAAGCTTGAAAAGATGTAGGCACCGGTGAGACAGCTGGAGCTGCCGAGATTTCAGAGAGCAAATACAATTATTTCCATGTATAGCTGATGTTAATAAAATTAAACCACAAAAAATAATTCCTACCACTTTTTGTGGCTTTCTGTGGGTAGGGATGAGCAGCTTTTCTTTTTGGCCGAGGAGGAGGAAGATGTTCTTTGGTTCCACTTTTCTGGACTTTCAGAAAATATTTCTGAGCATGGCTACGTATCTGCAAAAGTGATCAAACTTTTTAAGACACCTCTGGGCACATCTCCAAAGATTGATGTATAACCAAATAAAAGTAATCCATTTGGTTCAGTTCTGCTCTATTTGTTTTTGGTTTATGATGTGCATAGCACACACCACCGGATTCAGTTGTGTGATTCGATTTTTTCAGTTTGGGCCGTGAATCGAGCTTTTGTTAGGACCTCGTATTTTGGTTATTGAGATTCTAATTAATTAATAAACAATATGATCAATTTAAGTTTGAAAGGTTATTGGGTAACAGTGCAACATATAGTTGGCTTCCTTGACAAAGGTGCAACCTGTGTTTCGGCAAAATATAAAAGTTTCATCTGAATACCCTGCTTCTCAAAAAATAACAAATTGAAGGAAAGCTATGCCCAACTTCATAGCTTCTCCAACAGATCAAAGTCAAAATATTGATACAGACATGACAGAAAAACTTATGGAAATAGAAGGGAGGGCAATAGAAATACGTGACTGAGTGAGAGAGATAAAAATCAATTGGATCTTGTCCCAGCCTAGGGGAGAAAAATAAATAAATAAAACAGAGGAACAGAACGCAAAAAGAGACATACTAAAACTTCATCTACCGGCCTTTTACTTGTGCCATTTGGACACGACAGAAAATCGATTTACATAGACGGGCGAACAGTAAATATTGTCAGATATAAAAGCAGATGAATAGCTGGGAGGTTCTGAGATACCAAGCCTTTGTTGGTGGCAATTTGGAGAGCTAAAGAAGTGAGAAATCTGCTCCTCGTGATATATCTGATCTGCTCATTCTAACAATAAATCTAGCCTCCTTTGGACAATATGAACAAATTGAAGCCAAAGGGAGAAACTGGAAGAAAAAACAAAGGGATGGAAAAGAAAGGCTCACTGAGATAGGAGAGTAAGTAGAAGTGGACCCTAACTCTCCCATACACCCATAACTTTTGCTTTTCGGTTTGAAAATTGAATTACAAAACGAACCAAATAAACCAAAAATTCTGGTGTAGTCAGTTCCCCGACTTAAACCAAATAAAGCACATTTCAGAAGCTTATATTAGAAAAAGTTACTTTAGTACTTTGAGTTTTTCAAGTAAACAAACACAGTCAAAGGCCACAAAGACTTTAGCAAGTGTTTTTACTAGAGCTAACAATGACTTTTACTTTCTCAAAAGAAAGTCTTCTTTACTAGACCAGTAGAGGAAGCCGAAAATTTCCGATGTGGATTGAAAAGGAAGTTGGGGATGGACATAGATCCTTCTGCCTATAGGAGTGTTGGAAATATTGCAATGTTTTTTTGTACTTCTTATTTCCCGGTCATTATATAATCCTGCTGACAAGTGACTCCACCCGCAGAATAGAAAAGCAAAACCAATTCTAACTTCAAAACAAAAACTCTTGCCACAAGTATAAAGATAAGCACGGAGATCCTAATCCTAAGCAGTTACAAGTACTCGAAACAACAAAAATGGCTCTTTAGTCACTTTGCTGTCCATTTTACCCACGAAAACTAGCGATTTCAGGGATGATAGTTGATCATGTGTGCCATCAACCCCCTATTACTCATACCTGTAGTAACATTCCCACATGCTTATTTTTATTTTTATTTTATAACCGAGAAATCCGTCGGTGACCCGCCCTTTGGACCAATCACAGCCATCTAAACTCGGTGGATAATGGGCCCGCCTCTCTACCCTTCTCCACTTAAATATCGGGATTCGCTTTGCATGGTGTGGGGCTTGAACCTGCGACCTAAGCCACAAATCCTCCACCTTTTGTCACTCGAGCTAGGCCTTGGGGGCACATTCCCACAGGCTTATCTTTGTGACACAAACCCCAATCTTGTGATTGGGATTTTTCCACTAGGTTATTCCTCAGTTGTCAACTATATGCCATGTTATATTCGCAAAATTAACAATTAGACAAGAAATAGTTAACTTGGTGGTAGTTGCTTGTTAGTCGGTTGTCATATAATAGAGAGAGAAACCTAAATTTGCAAAATAAAATGATGGTTCAGAGAAAAGAATAGGTACTTAATAAGATGTGCACATTCTAGGCTAACCTTAATATTACCTGAATAACAGTTTTTGATCCGACAAATGCTTCAATCTTTTTCCAGTCACGGTCAAAGCTGTATGTTAACAAAATGAGCAATCAGTAACAAGAAAAATCTTAACTCAAAGGAGACATCTTAATGCTCTTTTATTCTAGAACTGAACACAGTGACGATAAACAAAGTGATCAAGTTCTGTAAAATGAAGCTATTTCTTCAGCAGAATGAGATCAACAACTTCCAAAACAATGTTGAGATATAAAAAAAAAAGGTAACTATAGAACTCCCTTAAACCACTAGCTGTTCTTGAAAAGATATAAACTAGTGGAAAATTGGCCGACCCCACTAAATTTGGATATTTAGGGGTAGTTGATATATACAGATGCAGAAGAAACAATTTGTTGAAGTACACATTTCTTGAACTCGTAAAGAAACGAATTTGTAAAACAGCGAATCCCAGAACTCCTTAATTTCATTCACGAGCATTCTAAGTTGACCTAAATTACACGAGCAACGACAATGTTTCAAAATTCACAAAAACAATCCTCCCGTCACACAAAACATATACCACTCAAATTAAACCTTTAGCCTTAAACCCTAGTAAGGAAAAACAATGAATTAGAAGTAGAAATTGTTCCAAAATTCAGAACTCACAGCTGAAGAGCTTCGAGGAACTTATCGTGCTCTGGTTCAGTCCAGCTTTCTCGCGACTTGGTAATAGTGTAGGGTTTTCGAATTTTCTTTGACGGGTCATCGGAAGGAGACAACGGGTTGGATGTGGACGGCGTTGCGGCGGCAGAAGCGGTGGCGGTTGGGTTGGAGAAGGAGCCGAGATTAGGAAGGGCCATGACCATCCGATTCAAGTAGAAAAAATGTGGGTGGGTTTGGGTTCATGTGATGTTTTAGGTGTCTCCCAAAATAAAATGTTGATTTCTTTCAATTTCCCTTTTTTTTCTTTCTTTATCCTCTTTTTTATATATATTTTATTTTATTTTTGTCTTTTGGCAAACAAAAACAAATACATGAAACAAAATTGGATTATTTTTAGCTGATAAAAAATAACAAATAACTAATAAGTGTTGAAAGATATTGTCAAAAGTGTTGAAATAGATTTTAAAAGTAGGAGTATATATTAGGAGGAAAAATGTTGAAATGGATAATAAATTGTCATGTACTTAATAAATAAAGTGTTAGATAAGTTTTCTTTCCTTTTAAAATATGGAATCTAAATATTTTCAAAAGTCTAAATCGTGTAATGAAACAATTAGCTTGTCAATGTTTATTACTTTCGACATAAATCGTCATTATGATATTAACTCCCACACTTTTATAACTTTCTTCTACGAACTTTTCATGCAATCATCATAATTAATGTCATATTTATGACAATTTTTTATATGTCTATGTAACACTATAAATAGAGACACTAAAGTTCATATTATACTCAATTGAGAATCACTTCAACTTTTGAAAGAATATAAAAAGTTTTCATCTTTTTCCTCTTTATTTTATTGTTTTCATGTTTTGATAATTCTACTAACTTTTTAGACTAATTTTATCACATGTAACTTGTCAAGCTGGCCAAAATTTTGTTCATGTTATGCTTTGCTAAATACTAGCATTTTTGTTGTCATTTTTTTTTTTTAATTAATTAGTTTATATAAAAGGTGAATCTCGATCAACTTTTACTTATTATGCTAATGGTTGAGAAAAAGATGGTTGATTCAAGTCTAATCATATCAAGCAGATAAGACATTGATTTAATAATTCGGTGCATTGTGATAATATGATATTATGTTTAAGTCCCAACAATTTATAGATTAAGATGCCTTCATATGGTAAAATGTTGGTTTTAAGTCCTAATGCACAATAGTAATAGTAAAATGATGATCAAGGCAAAATATATTTTTGTTGAAAACTCATGATACATGTTCTACTAAATTTGCTCCATTTCCATAAGTAAATGTGATACTAGTATATGATAAGTCGGAAATATAATAAAATAATTATTTTGATTAAAGAAATGATGTGGGCATTGCAAATGACAAAATAATGTTAATCATCATTGTATTAATATAAGGAAGAATATTATGTATTCTCCGAATGGTCCTTAGATAGTTATTATGATTTGGTATAAAAGGTCATTTGCCACGCAAAATTCGTGCACTTAGTTTTATAGATTTTATAAATCTTTCATTAATTTTTTTGGAAAAAATGGACATTTAACCTTTCAAAGTAATGTTGAGGTAGGTCATAACAATAATCCTTGAAATTATTCCATTAGAAAATAAACGGAAAGGGGTCATATTTGCCCTTGTACTTTAAGAAAAAGGTTATATTTATTCCTAATCATACTTTTTTGATATATTTGCCCTTACCATCCAACTTTGGATACATATTTGCCCTTGAGCTGTTAAATCTCATTTCCCCAACTTTTATCATCCTGTGTGGCTCCTATGTGGCCTATGTGGTGCTTACATGGCGCCTACGTTAATATATTTTTAGCACAATTACAATTTACTCTCTATCTAATATTCTAATCGATCCATTTATTAAATCCGACCCACCCAATTATAAAGACTCATTGAGCCTAATTCCTAAACCCTTCGTCTTGCATCACTTTACCCCATCGGGAACATGATACAAAGAGACAAAACAGTCACTTTGACTAAATCCGCATTTGGTGATCTTACATTGTATCATTGTTCATATTGGAATTCTCTGTTTTAGATATAATAATTTGGTCTCTTTTTCCTCTTTCTTTCTTTGTTTTAGATTTGTTTTCTAGTGGTAATTTTCAGTGTTATCGTAACACAATTTAACCTTATTTTTTATTTCTTAGATTTGCTATTTTCCTGGTATTTAGAATGCTTGAGGACTGGGTTATTGTCCCTTTTTTCATATTTTTTTTTGAGGTGCAAATGCAAAATGCCTAATTATATATGAAAAACAGTGCCAACATAAGATAATACAAGCTTCCTCTCAAGAAATTGAATTGTCATTTTTCCTACATGCTCCTATTTGATACATGATCGCCTTATGCCAAATCTGGAAAGCAATTTGTAAGATGTTGAAGACCATCTAACAACTCTACTCACACTTTGATTAATCGATATATGCATTTTGAATTTGCAGGTTTACTAGTAGTTTTTTTAATTTTTTATATTTGGATGCTTGTTGTATATATGGGTAGTTAGTAAATGTATAAAATAGAACTATGTCCTTCCTATTCTCTAATTTTTAACTAATTTTTCCTTTATCACATCATTAGCCTTCTCGTAAAAGTTCTTTCTTTGTATCATGTTTTTGATGAGTTAAATGGATGTGAGGGAAGGGTGTAAGAAAAAGGTTTAATGGGTCTTTACAATTTGATGTGTTGAATTTTAATAATTGAGTTGAGTACGTAGAATATTAAATAGATTATAAATTTTTAATAGTGATAAAAGTATATCTATGTAGGCGCCACATAGATGCCACATAGTATGACAAAAGTGGGGAAATGAAACTTAACAGCTCAAGACAAATATGTGCTCAAAGTTGGATGGTAACGGCAAATATATCAAAAAAGTATGACGAAGGGTAAATAAAACCATTTTCTAAGAGTACAAGAACAAATATGACCCTTTTTTGAATTAGAAAAACGAGCAAAATTATAAATTGAGAACAAATAGAAATTATGTCTCAAATTTGACTTCTTCAACTCAATAGATTAAATTTATCCCTCCTTTCATCTATTGGGTCTAAAATGCCCCCAACCTATAAGAAATGATTTAATTTTGTCATCTTCTACCTAAAAGTATGTCTATCAAATATTAAATACTAGTTAATATACACGTCTTTTGCGCGATTTTAAAATATCTTATTAGAATTGATAAATAAATATTTTTATTTTATCAAAAAAATAAAAAAACCTTTTTAGCCTTCAAATTCAAATAAATTATGTCAATTTTTTTAATTCATTTCACTATTATTAGCATCTTTAGTTATATATATCTTTTTTTTTTCATTACTTAACAATTTAAAACTTTTAAAATACTGCGATTTTTTTATAATTTTTTTTAAGTGATAATATATTTATCTTTCTTAAGAAGCACTTTGAAATAAAAAAATCTCAACAAAAAATTATCTTTTTTGTGGGCAGACACGTATAATGAAATTCCTCATTTTCTAGGATTAAGATAATACATTTAAACAATATACATTCAAGTTCACACATTAGCTCACATATTTTGTTTATTTAAAGCAAGTACTTCTATTAAGTAAGACAAGCATTTAGACAAACAATCAAGAAGTTTCCGATTATTTTTCTTATTACAAATCAAAAGGAAAGTAATAAATAATCGCAAAAGTGCAGTAATTTTTTTTATTGACATATATAATTAGAATTAGAAAATATTTTAAGTCATTTTAAATATGTTAAGTAGGGATGGCAATGGAGTGGGGCAGGCCAAACCCGCAAAGACTTTACCCCACCCCGCTCCACCCTGCATATCACTTTTTTTTTTGCACCGCCCCACATGAGCTCGTCTGCTTAAATCCATCCCGCATAATTCATAATTTTTTTAATTAAAAGAAATGTAACAGTTATAAATCGTTACGGCTAATATTGGAAGAATAATATATATATCTTCATTTAAAAGCTAAGTTATAGAATTTCATTAACTGCTAGTCTCATTAACTGAACTAAGCTAAGAATTGTGTATTAATTTCATTAACTGATAGTTTCATTAACTGAACCCGTTACTGATAGTTTCATTAACTGAACTAATTAGCTTTAATTCCTTTTCCATCTTTGTCTTTCTTTTTATACATAGATTTGATTAATTGTGTATTAATTATATAAGAGCCATTAAAATTTGTTAAATTAGAGAAGAGTGAAATTAAAGAAGGTAAAGAATGAAATTCGAAGTATTTTTATAAGAATATATTAAGAATTTAAGTTTGACTAATTTCTAAATAATTAGTACCCACATACCCGCCCCGTCCCACCTATTTTTCTTTAAAAGTATTTTGTACCCGCTCCGTCCCGTCCACGCAAAAGCTTTAATCCGCCTGCCCCGCAAATACTATAATTCGTCCCACCCCGTAACCGCCCCGTCCCATGCCATCCCTAATGTCAAGAACATTTTTATCTAATAGGTAAAAGGAGAGACAAATTTAAATAATTCCTAATTGGTTAAGGATATTTTTAAACTAATAAATAAAAAAAAATGTAAATTTGATCCAATAAATAAAAGAAGGACATGAATAATTTTTAATTAGTTAGAACACATTTTATATGATGACAAATCATTTATGAATTACAAATGTTACGCCTGGGCTAAGAAAAAGACTTGTGTAGCTCCTTTGATTTATTTCTTTTGACTTGTTTGACTTATTTATTCCTTACTTACATCATGTAAGAAGTGACTTATGCAAGTTTATATTTTCCAGCACTTCCATATTTTTCTTTTCAACAATTTTTTCATACTATTGAATTTTCTACGATTGAAGAATTTTGTAAAAGACCAATAAAATTATATATTTTTTATAATTAAAGTCACTAGTATTTAAATTGACTCTTATTAGCTTAATAATTAAAATAGATCAATTTATTCTGCTAAAAAATAATTTATCCAAACTATTTTTTAGGTGCAATTTGATTCGCTGAAGTAACATGAACTAAAGTAAAGAGTGGTCTAAACTTTAAAAGAAAACATAAATGAAAATATATATTTTTTAAGCTGATGAGAAAATTATAATCCTTATTCTCTCTTTATATCAAAATAAATGTTATTTCAGCAGAAATCACCTTCATTAAAAAAGTTAATTAATATAATATTTTATTTTCTAAACTATCCTTATTTTTGATAAATGTCTCTTGAACACTATTAATAAGATGGAGTATAAGGGCATAGTTGAAAAAATATACTATTTTTATGTTGAATTTTTAAGGTAACCCTTTTTCTTGGACAATTTTATTTTTACTAATATGACACTTATTTTAAGATAAAAAGAGTAAAATTTAACATATTTTTATGAGCACGAACTTGGCGTATGTAACGGGGGCCACCGGGTTCACGTGAATCCATATTTCCCTTCCGAGATCATATATAGTAGTATTATATATTTTAAAGAAATATTGAAATATAGATATGTGAACACACACTCGAGTATCATATGAATCGATGATGATTGGATGCACTCCTCTAAAAGTGAGGTAAGAAATTTGAATCTTACATCTATTTTGTTTTATTTTTCTTTCTAAAATTAGGTAACACCTCTCTAAGTGGTTAATTTTGAACCTATAATTTTGAAATTTTAACGATTTTCAATGATAAGGACCTAAATATCCAACTAATCAAATTTATATCTTAGATCCACTTTTTTATAATAGTGCACCAATCATCTCGAAATCCTGAATACGCCTCTGAGCATGAACTATTTTTAACTAATTAATTCAATCCATGTACAAATACACCACTCATTGAATAAATATCCAGAAAATGCATTCGATCTCTATAACAAGCAAGTATTCATATTACGAATAACTTGGTTGGGCTAAACTAAGCACTAGTCACAAATCAAGTTAGGCTTTCACCAAACTCGTTGGTTGTTGTTGAGATATAAATACACGTTCGAAAATATTAAATTGGAGAAATTTAAGAACCTTCTCTTTAAATCTCTTTGTCATTACACTTAAATCTTTAGGTTGAAATTAGTATGATTTTTAGCGTTTTTGAGATTTTCAAAAGTTACAATGTGTGAATTGAAGAAGATTGTCATATTTTAATATTTTTTTTATGTAGAGAATGTAACTATCCTCATAGTCATATTGTGAATTATATCTATATTTTTTTCAAATATATTTGTGGCCAAATTGACTCAAATCTCCAAATGAACTTAAAAGAGATGGTAAAAGGAGCATTTAGGATATAGATCATCACTAATATGCCTACTTCTAAAGTACTCATTCTTCTTCAACAATTTTACCCTTCTCACAAACATAGATACCATCAAGAGACTTTTGGATATCCTTGTTCTTCACATTGACACTTTTGTGGATATTTTTATATTTTTAACTATTTTATTCTTGTCTAAGTTATTCCAGTATTATTGTTCCATCTAAAGATAGAGATAACTTATTTCAGTACTAATTATAATTTTAAAATATGTTATTTCAAACTTCATAACCAAACAAGAATTAAAGAATATAAAAACTTTATCTCATAATTATTTTTCTCTTATCCATCATACCAAACATGTCCTAGAAGAAAATAGGGAAGGAGCTACAATAGTGTCAAGTGTCTAATTGAACACCCTTTATCGGAAAATACATATTATATATATATAGATCAAATTTTATTTTATATTTATATATATATAGTATTTTGAGTATCCTCAAAACCAATAAGATCCGTAGCGGAGTGATAAGTGTATGCACGAAAATTTGATGTGAAGTAAATAACACTTTAGGAACCTTCTCTTGATATCACTAACTTATTAAGTATTTTATTATCATTTCCTTGTCAGTTCTCTGTCTCCTTTTCTATTCTTCTATTCTTGGTTAAAACTGGTTGTAGGATATAAAATATTGGTTCTTATAATTAAAACAAAACATCAAAAGAAAATCTTTATCTCTAAGGCAAATCAAAGATGAAATTGAATTTGCAATCTCTCTTTATTGATTACAAAATAAAAAATCAATTTTCCTATAGAAGATAGTTTTCCAACATGTTAAAATCAAACATTTAGTTGTTGAATATTTTTATTGTTATTATTGTTGCACTAGTTAAAAGTATAAAACTTCAATAAATGAAAGGGTAAATATGAAAAAATAATAATCAAATACCTATCTTAAACTTTGAACAATTCAATTATTTTGAACATTGAAAAAAACCCTAAAAAATTCACTGAATATGAAATAAAGAGAGTACTATAGCGTGTTGTATTATATTGTACTATTGTATAGTTTTAATAAATATAATATTTGGATAGATCGTATCATTCTCCGTCGTTACATAATGACACATCAATAAAAAAAAGTATGGTACATAATAGAGATACTACGAAAATGTAAGTCAAAAGATAAAATATAATTATTAAATAATAAGCAAAGATAAAATGAAAAGAAAATATTAAGGTAATGATGCAATCACATCAAATTAATTATTACACATAATGAGATTTTTTATCGTTACCCAATGATAAATTTAAACGATACAATATAATAAAATTTAAGTAACAATCAACACAATCATTATATTCTAATCAAGAATATAAAACAATACAATACAATGTCTGTAACTAAGTAACGACCCTCCAAACAAAAATAGTGAATGAATATTTAGATTGTAAATTAAAATTCATTCTTTGAAAAGACTTGCTGTACATATTTTAAAACCCACTACTCTCTTTGTAAAAAAAAGAAAGAAAAAACTTACATATTTAAGCATTTAGGGGTGTTCGGTGGAAAGGATTCCATAAAATAGTTCTAGCATTAAATTGTAGTTTCATTTAATTTGTTGTTTGATTAGTATATTTGGAATAATTTATTTTGAGATTAATAATTAGTATCGTAATAAGTTATTTCTCCTCTTGGATGGTATAATAATTCTGGGATAAAATAATTAAATCACAAAAATATACTTTTAAACATTTTTTATACATCACTTTTCACATTCATAAAGAGTACTTTTATAAATAAATAAATTTTTCTTAAAATTTATATAAAATCTATTATTTTTAATATAATAAACCAAACACTAAAAAAAATAAAAAATTATAATTTATCTTATCATAACTGATTTTGTCGTAACTTGAATTCAAACCAAACGAATCTGTTAATGATAGGAAGATATATTGACCATGGACTGAAAAAGAGAGCGCACACCAAAAGAAGACTTGGTAAAGTTGACTTGGTTGCTTCTTCGTCCCCTCCCTGCTCTTTACTCTACTCTCAATTCAGCTCAAAATCACTACTATAAATAACTACAAATCCATCAAACACATTTGCAACTCCAATATATTTCTTACTCACCCCTTCAATATTTTTCTCTTTATTCTCAAGTTTGAAAGAATTTGAAGTGTTGATCTGCTACTTACTTCCATACACTTAATTCAGATCTCGAGATGATGGTTAGTTTTTAAGTGTTGATTTGTAAATCACGGGCTTAATCAATGTTTGATTTTAAACAAGTAAAGTTTGCTCAGTTGGTTGAACATGAGTATTTTTTTATTTTTTTTCTGATTTGGTTGTTTATTTACAGAAAGTAGTGCTGAAGTTAGAGTATCTGGATGAAAAAGTCAAGCAAAAGGTCATGAAAAAAGTTTCTGTTGTGGAAGGTACGTTTTTTTTCTTCAAAACTATGTCAGGATCCCAGATCTTGCAATATGGATAAAATTCAAGTTTGAGTGATTTTTGGTGTGGATGATGTTGCAGGGGTAGACTCAATGTCGATAGATACAAAGGACAAGAAATTGACAGTAACGGGAAATGTAGATCCAGTTGAATTAGTTTCAAAATTGAAGAAACTGTGTCACACTGAGATACTCTCTGTTGGACCAGCAAAAGAGCCAGAGAAGAAGAAAGATGAGCCGAAGAAAACGGATGACGAAAAGAAAGCGGCGGTGGCGGCAGCAGCAACAGCAACAGCAATAAAGGCATATCCAGCTCCAGTTCTCTATCAATATCAATATCAGCAACCTTATCCGCAGTACCCGACCCCTGTTCCTGCTTATCAGCACTATTACAGTGTGGAAGAGGATCCCAACTCTTGTGTTATCTGCTAACTTCACATTGTGTTTATTTGTGATGGGTTAGTGTAGTAGTTCAATTCTCACACATCAATTCTTTCCGGAATTTTATCATACAGTTGGTATGTGTTCAATTATATCATACAACCTCGCTACCTCTACGAAGTAATAGTAAAATCTGCATAGACTCTACGAGATCACTTGTGAGATTTCACTGTGTACGTTGTTATATTATATTTGGTTGAAGAATTGAAAGTTAAGAGATAAGTATTTGAAGCTGAAAAAAAATAGGAGCATCTAAGAATACAACTTGTGTTTGGATTGAATTTCACCTGGAAAAAAATAAATATCATATAAGTATATCTATTTATTTAATTTTTAGATAATAAACATCTACTTAAACGTATCTAAAATAGAAACATAAATATAAATTAAAAGCCATATTTATGTAATAGGCCATTACGTCTATTTCACTTGAAATGCTGTATATTGAAGTCAAGCCACCAATCTTGACCCATTATAGTTATCAACTGTTACAATTGACTTCATAACCTGATCGCTTTTTCTTTTTTTTCCTGTACACTCATATCTCTATCCATGAAAAAAATGCTTAGCTTATACTTTTTTTTCGTCTCAAATTATTTATCATAATTTTTAAAACTAATATAAATATCTTAAGTTATTTGTTATTTTAAAAATTCGTGATATTTTTTTCTTTCTATTTTATCTTTGATAATAGTAATTATTTTTACAGACTACAAAAACCTTAATAAAATATATTTAATAAAAAAATTGATATCTTAGAAGACATAAATGAGGAAAAAGTAGTCACAAATCATAATAATTTATTTTAAAAAAATATATTGAAAACACCCTTGAACTAGATGCTAATTATTAGTTTCGTCCTCAAACTATTGACAACCTTAGCTTAAAAACACCCATCAACTTGACTAACTAAACCCAAATAAACTCCTCTCATATCATACACATAAATGTGACATTCACGCGCATACACGAGAATTTTTTTGTGACATATACATAGACATATTGTATGACATGAAATAAAGGGGTGTTATAAAATTCGGTTAGACAAGTAGAAGAGTGATTTTAAAACTGTCAATAGTTCGGGGACGAAACTAATAATTTTTCACCAAGATTAGGGACGAAACTAACAACCTCATCTTTATTTTATTTTTAAAATATTATTTACTACTTGTCATTTTCTTATTGGGTGAAATAAAAAATTCACACCCATTTGATTTTTTTTCTTATTATAAACTACCTTCTTTAGAATTATTTTTTCTTATAATTTATAGTTTTATACTATCCGAATTAATATACCCGCCACATGATTCATTTTTTAAAATAAAAAAACAAAAAAAACGTCAAAGACATGTTTAATGAATATAACTTATATAGTTAAATTGTTTACTTGGTATAAATATACAAATCAAGTCCAACATTTTATTCCAATAAAGTCTTAAGTCTCAGTGAAGAATTAGTTCTTTTTTTTTCTGCTTTTATATTCTTTAATTTAATACAAAATTCTTTCTTAAACATTCTCTAACTGTTTCTATTAATCGGTATAAATACTAATTATAAGAATTGTAATTAAGTGATTATCTTTAAGTATTTTAATGGTTATAGTTGTTTTATTTTGAATGATAAAATTATAGAAAAAAAAATCTGATGGGATGAAGTTTTTAGTTCACCCAATAAGAAGCTGACAAGTACCAAATAATATTTTAAAAATAAAATAAAGATAGTCTAAGGATATAAATGAGCCAGACAGAGGAGTATTTTTAGCAAATAGGTGGATGGAGAGTGTTTTTAGATTTTTTCCTGTAATTTAGGAGTATTTTAAAGTTATCAATAGTTTGGGGGATGAAACTATTACTTCTTGTCAAGTTCATGGGGGCTTTCAATACTTATTTCACCTTTTTATTGAGAGCCCTACGCTCCCATAAGAATTTGAGATCACTTGCTATATTATGTGACAGATTTAAATTAAGGATATATAAATTTTATTGGTCAAGTAAAAAAGTGCTTTTAGAGTTGTCAATACAAGTTTGAGGACAAAATTAGTAATTTACATCAAGTTCAAGAATATTTTCAATACTTTTCTCTTTTTCTAATAAGCGTGTAAAGGAGGAACGCAAGATATGGATTCTTAATTCAAATACTAACTACTTCCTTCAGAAGCTCCCACATTTGCTTCTTTGATAATTCGAACTCACAACTTTAAAGTTGAGAGTGAAATGTACTTACCATCTGAGCAACTTTCTCTTATCAATGGAGTATAGGCAAGGGCATGTTAAAAAACATGTCATAATTAAATAAAGTCACTTCCAGGAAGTTGCTTGAGACATTGAAAAACACAAATATTTGTAGGGTTAGCATCAGTCTACAATTGAGCATCGATCGGCATATTAAAAGTAATTCCTAAGCATAGTAATACCAAATTCGATGTCATTTATTCCTGCCAAACTTGCTTATGGTTTAGTGTGGCATACACTGGTGCTAGCTAGTGGAGTATCGTTCCGCTACTATTATCAACGTGACTTTTAACTTGACTTCAATGGTTAACTATGATCCTTAATTTTGAATGTGCACACGTAGACACTTAAACTTGTAAAAGATTAAACAAATAAACACATTCGTCTTATGTGGTGTCATACATGGTGATTTTGTGTCCTAAATGGCATCCTACATGTATTATCCCACATACAACACGTGTGTCTATTTATTCAATTTTATATAAGTTTAAGTATCTACTCGTACACATACAAAGTTGGAGGACATAGATGTCAACTGAAACCAAGTTAAAAAAAAACATATTTATGTATTATGTCGTTTAATAATGCCGCGAAGTATACGTAGTTTCACTATCAAAGCATAAAAAGAATAAAAGAAAAAGCTATTAGAAAAACTAGTTTGATGATTTTCTTACAATTAAATTATGAGTTCGATGATCTTCAAATCTCTGTAACTATATAATATCGTATATATATATATATATAGAGAGAGAGAGGGGATGCAAGTTTCATACTTTCATTAGAAGATACCAAATCGAAGTTTTGAAAGAGATTAAGAATTATAATGATAGTGTATCTAATTTAAATAAGATTATTGTGAATGATTGGTATCTAAGGATCTCTGAACACCATGTTGACTCATATGACACTTATTAATTTCCTATAGTTTAATTAAGGAAGAGGTCTAAGTGGATATCAAAGTGACCACAATTGCAGGAACTAACTTAATAAAATAATTAAGAATCCGTTTGGATAGGTTTAACAGCTGTTTTTTTTTTTTTTTTTGGATTGTTTGGTAAAATTTAGAGCAACTTTTAAGCCAAAAGCAATAAGTCAGGATGCTCAATTTATTGCATTTGGTTTAACAATTGTTTTACTGGGATTATTCTGATAATTCCTTTTATTATAAATATTCCATCTATTCAATAATATTTGTCCATTATTGATTTGAAATAGAGATTAAGAAGCTGTAAATAATAGAGGTAATTTTATCCTTATTAAATATAGAGAAAATTATATAAAATAACAAACTATTAATTCAAATTAAATGTTATAACCACAGTTTGATTTAATTGTAACCCGTAGCAAAATGTTGCCATTTCGCCTCTCTCCCTGAATTTCTCGCTCGCCACTCTCGTTTCTCGCTGGGCAGTCTCTCATCGCCTCTCTCACTTTATATAAACACATATGTATAAAATGCGTTTGTGTTTGTATAAAGCGAGAGAAAATTGTATTATATACATATCTTTTCGTTCCCCTCTCTCCCCTCTCTCCCCTCTCTAGATCTCGCTCGCCACTCTCTCAGATCTTCCCCTGCCCAGTTTTCTTTTGTCTTTCTCTCTTTCTAGCTTTATACAAACACAGATTATACAATTGATTCTTTTGTATATGTATACCGAAACAGATTATACAATTGCTTCTTTTTGTATATGTATAGCGAAATATACATATTAATAGCCATAGCAAACACAATTATGCAAACTATAGCTATAACATACAAATATGATTTTTATGTTTGCTATATGTGAAAGTTGCTCTTAAATATAAGTCATCTAAGCATTAAAAATGAATAGTAGTATTTAATAGCAAGAGCAAAGTAAACACAAAATAATAAATTATTTATTGGTTTTATAAACTAGACAAATATTGTTGAACATTTCAAAATAATATAGCGGACAGATAAAAATAAATGGAAGGGATATTTCTTAAATATTAATAGCTTTATCAATATAAATATAGAATTTGCACAAAAAATATTAAGTTCCGAAAACCCACGTCCAATACCCTAGATCCGCACTTGTTACTAGGTGTTACCTACTCATCTAGATAGGAAAAAGATGAGATCAATTTTGTTTGTGAACTTCGATGATGAAAAGAAAATCAGATGAGAAATGGACTATAATCAGCCTTCTATTCCAGTTTGGTTGTAGAATTAAAAAATTAAATTGTCCAATCTTTGAATATAGGGAACCATTTGATTTGGGTCATTTTGCTGAGATACTTACCATGTAATTTCCCAAGTCCACCATAATAAAGTCAAGTTCCTACTTTTGTTTTCTTCGTCAAGATCCTACTTCAAGTAGGACATTGGCCATACTTTTCAAATATTTTATTTAGAATTTGTGAAATTAAAGTTGAAGATAAAATTGTGTTTTAGTTATAATTTTTTATAAAAAAGAAAAGAAAAGAAAAGAGCAGCTCATTTGGAATTTATGAAGATGGAATTGAATAGGTCATTCATTGGATCAAATTATCTCTCGTAAAGTTAAAAATATAGCATTCGTACGCCATAAGAGGACCAAAAATTGAATCTCATCGAATCCTTTCACAATCGATTAAGTTGGTGCAGCAGGTATGGTATTCCAAGAGGATATCCCTGCCTAATCCTTTCTTTATCACACTGAATTTGCCTAGTGTAGAATTTTCCTGGAATTTCTGATGTCTTTTCTTATAGTATGTAATATAATATAATATAATATAATATAAATAGTGGCCTATAAACTAAGCCATTTGTGTAAATGCCCATTTCTCCTGCAAATCCGTCCTACGAAGTCCAGCAATTCCATTTTTTCCGCCATAGAAGAAGAAGAAGAAAATCCCCAATCCACCATGGCAACACCACCAATCTTCATCTCCACCGCCACTCTCCACACCCTTATCACCCACAAATCCCTCGTCGACCACCTCCAATCTTCCCTCCCCACCTTCACTTCCACCATTGAATCCCCACTTCGCCATGCGCACCAAACAGGCCCTTCTACCTCTCTCCTCCTCATGCCTTCTTGGTCTCGTTCCCCTTCACTTCCTTATACCGGAGTCAAGCTAGTCACTTACCATCCCAATAACTCAACCCAAAATTTACCTGGGGTTCATGCCAGTTATGTTCTTTTCAATTCCATTACAGGACAAACTTTATCCACAATGGATGCCACTGAACTCACCGTCTATCGAACTGCTTGCACCTCGGCTTTAGCTTCAAAATTCTTATCACGGCAAGATTCCGAGACCCTTTTGATGATCGGTGCAGGTACTTTAGCGCCGCATTTGATCAAGGCACATCTGACAGTGAGGCCAAATTTGAAGAAAGTGATTGTCTGGAACAGAACTGCTGATAAGGCGAAAAGGGTGATCGAGAATTTGCAAAGTGAAAGTGGGTTTGAAGGGGTGAGTTTTGAGAGTACTGCATCTCTTGAGGAGGTTGTGGGGTTGGGAGATATTGTGAGCTGTGCTACGAATTCGGAGACGCCATTGGTGAAGGGGAAGAAGCTTAAAGAAGGGGCGCATTTGGATTTGGTTGGATCGTTTAAGCATTCGATGAAGGAATGCGATGATGAAGCGTTGAAGAGGGGGAAAGTGTTTGTTGATAATGAAGCTGCTTTGGTAGAGGCAGGGGAGCTTGTGGGTGCATTTGAGAGAGGGGTAATAACAAAGGATGAAATTGTTGGGGACTTGTTGGAATTGATCAATGGAGAAAAGAATGGGAGAACAACTGCTGAAGAAATTACTGTGTTTAAATCAGTTGGTTCTGCTGTTGTTGATCTTCTCACAGCTCAATTGGCATATGAGACTTACATGAAAAGTCATTAGCTTTAAGTTTATTACTTCTGTTCTCATATATTCTGTGTAGTTATACAAATAACAATAATAAGAGAAGATAAAGGCTTATTTTCTCTGTAGTGCTCTCAATAAGATGGAAATGTAGTTTAATGTGGTATCAAGCAGTCTTGACATTTTGTGATATGAAAATGTTACCTCTACATACAACCCAAAATAGTAATGTGGAGTATGTGTAGCTAACTGCTAATGGCATACGCTTCACATGAATCTAGCACAACAAATAATTTTTTTAAAAATGTATTAACCAAAATTGCATTTGAATTGAACTTGAGTAGAACAAATTGAGGTTACAAGTTACAACAGTAGTAAAGAGGGAGAACCGAGTAGTTATGAACTCTACTGAAAGAAACAATTCTAATGGGATGAATCAAAGAGTATATATATACAATTTTGAGCCAGAAGTAAAACAAAATCTACAGATTTTTTTTCATGATTCAGCTTGGTGAGTTTCTTTCTTTTGATGTAACTTAGGGTGGACCCTTGGATACAGCAGATCGTTTAATTGTCTTTCGGCACTGTACTCCGAGGTGGCCTGTAAATAGAACATTCTATTACTATTTCCACACAGACTTTGAGCAAAAGCAATGGCACTAAAGAATCAATATGTGCTATGTTTTCATGGTGTGCAACTTTTTACTTGCTCAGATGAAAACAAAAGAGTTACTATCTTGGAACTTGGAAGTAGCAGAAAGTGATACTCAAAAACCAGAAAAGCTATAGGGTTTAAAATAACAAGTATGAGAAATATGTAGAAACATGTTGCACTTCTATCCATTTGATTCAGAAAATACAATTCCAGATACCCTGTAGGTGGTTTTACATGAACACAGAGTCTGCATGTCAGATCCGTGTCAAAGACAAAAACCCACATTGACAGCAATTCATTTGAATGCAGCAAATATGCAGGGACACTGGAAAATGAAGTTCGAATCTCAAAAACAAAACATAAGTACTATAAGTATCATACCCGCTTTTTAAAGGAAAACCGCAGTGTCTGAATTTGTGCTCCAGAGCAAACTCTTACGTCAAAACCAAGGCTGTCTACACCTATCAGAACCACTTCCTGTCATACAAGACAAAACGAAATAAAACAAATTACTCGGTGGGACATCACACTAAACAGTGATGTGGTTCAAGTCTTACAGTTCCATGTTAATGCATCAAACAGACTGCAAGAAGGGTACGTTCTCGTATTCAAAAAGTAACAATAAACAAATAAGCAACAAAACATCAGAAACAAGAAGTTAAATGATGTCTGCACACACATGTAAGAGAGTATTTTATTCACAACAATAGCATCAAGTAGGTGCTGGGAGCATGCAAAAGCAGCAGATTAGTTTCCATTTCATCAATGTATGGAACTAACAAAATCCATCCGTTGTCTACTATAAAAAAAAGATGGTTCCAGTATTTGGGAAGTACCTACTTATGCAAGTTAATTCATCATTAGAAGGAAAAGGTTTAGGGAAAGGGGAGAAAGAGTTGCAGCTTTTGCTTTCTACTATTTTATTTGGCTGTTTAACTGATGAAAAATATGAACTATTTGATGGATTGTAAAGCATCAAATCTTTGAAAAGAAGGGAAGACAACAAAAGCTAATCATCTAGAACATAATCTAGGGGAATTGAGATTGGTCATACCTCCACTTGAATTCCCTTGCATCTCCAACAGAGAGATCTGAGAGCCTGCGTGGTTTTTTCTCCTACAGCTTTAAGCCGTGATATAATATTGGCAGCTGAATGCGCTATTGCATCAGGCCTAGCTTGACTAAAATCTTCTAACTCAACTAAGATCTGTGCACACCATTAGAAAACATAAATTGAATTACATGAATACTGAGGGTAGATTCACAGGAATCTCACAATTGCAAAATTTGTTGAGCTTTTCTAAACCATCAAAAACATTCTAGTGTGAAGAATTGAAGATGCAGGCATGACATATAGCACACATGTGAAATACAAAAATAATGTGGATGATAATGACTAATGAGTCACTGTATTCATGTATATTAGCTGATTCGGCACTGACAAAGAAAGCATCCCGTGGAACTTGTCCACATGAATCAGCTTGGTAGCCAATCTCAGAGTGTATCACCATGTCATCAAAAGTCTATCATGACACAGACCACTTCCTGTTCTGCATCTGGTGTTAGATTTAAACTAACTTACATCTTTGCATGTAACAACTGCAGACAAGTGAAAAGAATACCCTTTTCTCAACTTGTTCGGAATAATAGTATGCTCTTTTCTCGTGATATTTTTCTTTTTCGACTAGATAAATAAGGTGTCACACACTTATATATGCTTCCCGTGCCACCCACTGTAACCCCTCTGAGATTATCAAGTCCAAAATTCTCTGTAGTTAATGAAGTAAGTTTTGGGCTGACACAAATGATTCAAATAAATTGCACCCAACGGATGCATATTCATGGAATGCAAGTATTGTAATGCTGATCAACAAATTCAAGGTTGAACCTCATAAATGATAAACCTACAGAACTTACTTGCTGCCCATGTGAAGAAATTAACTGAATTTTAATCATCTCTAGCTTGTAAAATGAAGTTCCATTTCCAAGGGTTTCACCCTTCTCCAATTCCTCTGGACAACTTGGGTTATCTTGCGAAGATTCACTTTCATGTTTGTGGCCATTGACTTGAACACTACCATTTTGCTTATGTTCTGCCACTTGTTCCATTTGTTCTATACCAGCATCGTTTGATGCATGTTCAGATATCTGTTTTGGAATGGTGGTGTGATCTTCAAGGAAAGCTGGCCTTAGAAGGCCATGAATAATAAGACCTGCTGGAGGCTGATCCATAAAATCTATAGGATCATCTATCACAACCTGAGCAGCAAATATAGACCACACAAATAAATGTTTGATTACTATTCTCCATGGCAGATACAAAAAGTTATATGCCACACATCTGGGAAACTAAATATAACATGATCTGCTGATTTTAGTGAATAGGAACTCAAATTGATAGTTCTCACTCTTCTAACTACATTGCATAAATCTATCACAAGGACAATTACCTCACTAATTTGTTGGGCAAAGTGTATCGGATGAGAAGATCGCATCGTCTCTAATGTAGCCCAATCCTCCAAGTCAGGATCCCCACTCTGATCTTCTTCATCATCAAGAACAGAAACCCAATCCTGCGAACAAGTATATTTACCAACAATGACGGACAGAATAGCAGTTATATTTGAAAAGTAAACCATTTAAAGCCAGTAATACCGCTTCATCATCATCGTCATCATCGTCATCATCGTCATCGTCGTCGTCAATGTCGTCTTCATCATCAATATCGATATCCTCGTCATCAAATTCATCTATATGGTAATCAAGTTGGGATTGACCTGATGACTCCATCTCACTCTGCATTTCGGATGTATCTAGGCCAATAATTACTTCCTGCATTTTATTGGAAATCAAGTAAGCCTTCGGAGAAAAGCCAATACTTTTCTTATAGTATATCTATGTAAGTTGCCATCCGAGAATCCCTTTTATTTAACTTTTCATTAGAGTGTCTCCATACAATTATGTTAAGTAGAATTATGCGGCTTGATGGTAGGTTTTACTATCTGGGTGTAACACAGCTTCCTCACATTTTCTTAAGCGTTTCTATTATATCTCTCAGAAAGAAAGAGCTTTTAAAAGATAAATTGGATTCACAATAAAGTGATAAAAGCAAAGTTCCACATTAGAGACCAATGCAACAGAAGAATCTTTCCATAGGAAGATGGTCATAAAATTCATAATCAAGATACGACCATAATAAAAATAATTTTCTCTCTTTTGATGGATAAACTTGTGAAGCATTAGATTTGGGCTATTATGCCTATTAAAGACCATGAGTTGTTATGTCATGGTTCATGTTTCCTGTATTTATCAAAATGGGGAAAACGACCGTGACATAATAAGGAAACTCAACAAAAGTTTAATCAGAATCATCAAACAGGAAAATGCCTACGTGATCCGGAAACAGTTATCCACTTATCCCCAAATGAAGCAGAATCATTTGAAAGGACCCAGTGGTGGCAGTATACCATGTCAAAATTAATTGCTAGAAAATATAGAAAAGCAAACTAATACATCGTTTAAAAAAATACAAAAACACCTAACGATGAAAATTAACTGAATTTCTTAGTTTAAATGTTCCATACCACAACGTTTTCTTCAGTTGTCGGATTTTTCAGAACGTCTTCGTCATTCTTCACTTGAAAGTAGACATCTGATAGAAAGGGAAAACACAAAAACCTTCAAGGATTGAATATGCCACAAAACCAGTAAGAAGTAAATTATTAGCCTGAGTAAAATATGCTAATAAAACGAATTGTGCATCTTACTTCCAAGTTCATCAGTTGTGTAAGGCAAATCTGGCCAGAAAATATTTGCACGCATTACATCACTGATTGCACTTGAAAACATGAGTGTTGCTTTGCTATTTACCTAGGTATCAAGTGATAATAGCAATATATCAGCTACCATAGACAAATAGCCAAAATGATCAGCTGCCTAGATTATATTTGCTCATGAGCTACAAAGAATATTGATGACTGAGATCCTGTGGACAATGTCCTGTCATTATAGTTCGTAAGATTCCATTTCAGACGATAAATAGATGCCTGAGGGCTTCATTGACTAAAAGCATAAGACAGGAAAGCATATTGCATAGTCAGCAGTAAATTCTATTCTTTTTAAGTTAATCAGGGGAGGAAATAATGTGTTTGTTGCGAAAAATTGCGGGTTTGACTAGCAGGAGAAGAATCAACTTAAGGAGTAATGAGGTCCAACCAAGCCTACATCCTTGGGGAAGAAGCAGAAGCAGGGATAGTTTTCTATTATGAATGAGAAAAATAGTACAAATATCTCTAATTATAATCCCTTTTATAAATCCCAAGTGTTCTGCAAACCTACAAGGACATCTAACAAAATTTGGATTCACAAAATTCAAGGCACAAACAACAATTTCACTATATCGTCGAAATTAGCAAGTAACAATTAGAAGCCAAAAACATCATTTTAACCTCAATAATTGTCCTTGTACATTCAGCTGGCTTGAGTTGAGCTTCCTCATTCTCCATTAGTTCCGGCTCCCCAATGTCCTCAGATGGATGATAGCTCGACTGCTTCGCATTCTGTTTAACTGGCTCAGAACCCGAGCTAAAATGATCCTTTGCAGTTGCTCTAATTCCAATTTTTCCCTTGCACGTTTTTCTTCCAGCACAATTATCCGCCAATCTTCCAAATTTATCTCTGCAACACAACTCTCAAATCAATAAAAAAACATAAAAAAATTGGGGGCAATATATGAAAGTGTGGTGCAAGCAAGAAGTAGTAGTACCGAGGAGGGATGAAGAAGCTGGGGGAATGAGATAACCGGCGGGAAGTGGTATCGAAGTTGACGGCGGAGAATCGGAGGGCGGCAGCGGTATGTTTTACAGTTAACATCCTCAAAATCTTCCGAATAGAAATGAAAGCAAAAGTGAGAGAAGTGCTGGAGTTAAGAGTCTTAACTCAGCGATGATTGGGCCCGTGTGGTTCTCTTTTATCGATATCCCCCTTTTTCTTCTTCTTTTATGATGATGCGTTGTGCGATTAAAGATTCCCTGCTTCCTTCTGTTTAGCCTCTAGATATTTTACATGGATCATTATTTGTCTCGTATTATCATTTCTAAAATTTGTTAAGAAATCCGGGTGGACAATATAAGATGTTAATTCTGGAAATATGAATGTTGAATATGTTGTATGTATGGTTGTAAGATTACTAAATTTATCACCACTGTCTAGAAGTTGACATCAACTTCTACTTAGATTCGATTCATTTTAAACATCTCAAGATTTCACTATTTGAGATATTGAACTGAGAATTTGTGCCAACTTTAAGGGATTGTGTCCACCATTAATCTTTTGTCCTAATTTATATGGTACATCTAAAATTTTGAGATCTCAAACTCTTTTGAGGTTTGATCGTGAATTCAAATTTAATTTTTGTTTTATATGAATTGTTTGGGTATGTCGAGTTTACTACAAGTTATGTTACAAGAGCCTTACCGATTGAGAGCTTATCTTTTAGTTGAACTATACTTGTTTGTTTTCTTGATTTTGTGCTTGTTATTACGCTAATAGCATAGCTGTCCAGCAAGAATCGACTCAGGATCAAGTGAAGCACTAGATGTCAATTGCGTCCCTAGGTTAAGAAGTGACAAGAATATTTTATATTTAATTTAATATAGTTTAAAGATGCTTTTAACTCTTCTCCTCTTTTTTTTTTTTTTTTTAATTAGGCACAATACATAAATGTGTTCTTTAACTTGATCTTATTTTATATTTATGCCCTCCAACTTTAAATATGCGCAAGTAGACACTCAAATTTTTATAAATTTGAACAAGTGAAGACATGAGTCTTATGTGACATAATACACTACGTAGTACATAGGATGCAAATTACCATGTAGGATGACACGTAGGTCACGTATATCTATTTGTGTAACTTTATATAAATTTAAATATTTAGTTGTGCATACCCAAAATAAAAAAAAACATAAATATAAAATAAAGTCAAACTAAATGACATATTTATGTTTTATGTCTTTTTAGAATAAAAGACCAACACAAAATAAGGGCAAGCGCCAATGACCCCCACAATTCCTACGCCCAATATATTGTGAAATTTGGGCAAGCCCAATTCCTCTGATCTAATACCACAGGTCCAGCATCTTAAATAATCAAGTCTGCTCTTTCGACCAGTTAAATCATTTTCCTTTGCCATTCTTGCGAGCTTCGAGCAGGTTAATCTGTGAAAGCCGAATCGATTAGGAACTGAGAGAGAGGAAGACAGAGAAGAAAAATGTTCCTACGGAGGGTTGCAAGGCCATTGATGATGATGGCGAAAGTGAAGGAAACAACAGGTATAGTAGGTTTGGAGGTAATCCCAAATGCAAGGGAAGTTCTGATAAATTTGTACAGGAAAACCCTAGAAGAGATCAAGGCGGTACCTGAGGACGAAGGATACCGCAAGGCAGTGGAGAGCTTCACCCGCCACCGCCTCAATGTCTGTGTGGAGGAACATGAATCGGAAATGATCGAGAAACGGCTTGGTTGTGGTCAGGTTGAAGAGCTCATTGAGGAAGCCCAAGATGAACTTAAGCTCATTGGTCACATGAACGGTTCGTATAGTACTATCTTAAATTCCTCCTTTTGACTTCGTTTTTTTTCTAAATTGTATCTGCTTTGTGAATTAGTGATCAGATGCAAGGAAAATCTAAGTTTTAAATTTGTCGGAAGGGAAAAAAAATTGCTTTTATAGAATGATTGTGATACCAGTGAATTAAATGAGAGTGAATGCTGGCCTCTAAAACCTAATAAGATGAGTGTGATTGAAATGCTGATTAATTTGGACAAAGCTCGGGTAACATTATCTATCGAGCCTTCAACTAGTAGAAGTAGTGAGTAATTCGCCGTGCTAAATGGAGCATTATGCCGCTTGATCCCGACAAGATTGATCCTTTCTTTCTAAGCAATGAATGAATTTCATGAAGTTGAATTTCCAAACTGACAATTTTGATTGTATTTCAATCTAGTCAAGAATACTTTTTTCTTGAAAAGGTTCACTCTACTGAAGAAACTACCTTAGATGTTCTAGAACTCCTTAAGGATCAGATAGTGGGAGAGAACAAAGACTCAATCCCTTCTCCCAATAAAATAACTTTCTCCTTGCATTTATTCTCTCTTCTCTGAGTATTTGGAAGTTCAAGGATTTATCTCATCTTTTATGAGCAATTCCTTGGAATTAGTTTAGTACAAAAACGATGAGTGTTAGAATATGGTGTGATTCATTAGGTTATTATTTGATATGCATTAGTCAAATGCAACATATCACACAATTACATTGAATAAGACAGATTCCTTAGGAATTGTGTTCCGACATAAGTATGATTTTGTTATAGTCAGGCAACCTTACTAAAATATGCAGTGCTAAGAGAGTGTTCTATCATCAAAGCACACGGCCTTATATCCAATATCATCAACCTCTTCCTTCTTTTGGAAAATCGCCAGTACATAGACATCTACTATGCTCACGCTTCCTGGCAAACCTTCATTGGATCAATGTCTTCTCTTTCCCCTTCCCTGTTTGTCATATTTTCCCTTTCTTTATTGCTTGAGAAAGGTATTGAAACAAAAACCGCTATGCTTACACTCCGGAATCTGGAAACCAACCTGATTGATTAGCAGCTTCTTCTGGAAAAATATTGTTGGAATTCAAGTGAGTGTCACATTGTATCTGGAAGACCAGAAATCTAGCCACTTCATCTTCTATAGAGTTAATTTTTTTGAATTAAGAGATCCTTTGTCCTTCCTGCAGAGATAGAGCTACTTATGTTCTACACAGATTATATGCCCTCTTTCCTTCAAATTCTGTCTAAATTTTGTGTTTATTTCTTTGTGACATATTGGAAAGAACAACAAGAATGGGGAGCGAGGATGTGGTCCACTATTGATGGGAGTTTTACTTTTTTATATAAATTAAAAATTTTAATAAATACTTTTGTTAATAATAATAGTACCAAGTAGGTGCCCAAAAGCTTTACAGAATAAGTTGGATACAGTCTCTTTTAAATATGCCAATAGTCTAGCAAATTCAACATAGCATCAAAATCATATACATTTCTCATGTACCACCAAAATTTCAAAAACTGCAAGCTTTTGTATCTGAAACAGAAAGCTGTTGTTGCACTTCCTTCAAGCATCTTCATTTTAATCCTGCCACACTGTCCAACAGTTGCTCATACCGCATAGGAACTGTCTTATATAAGGTTTTTATCTGCTATGTGATCCTTTGTCCCTCTCAACTGAGTAAAAACTTCTTCAGGGTGTTTCACATTCCCCTGTTGTATACCAAAAAGTTTAAGTTACACCGTACCCATCAAATTTGAGTTCAATGCAAAACCAATTGTTTTGGTTCTCTTAGACATTTTCAAACATATATCATCTATTGCCAGTTCGAATATACATCTATTGCATAAGGTGAATCCTCTCTTCTGCACACTGTCTTGAGTTAAGCAATTTTGTTCATGGTTATCCAGCCGAAGCAAGCCACCTTAGGGGGTGATTTCGTGTTCCAGATTCTTTCTTTATCCATGCATTATTTAGGCCCTTTCAGCAGGGACTCGCTGTGAATCTGTCCTCTTCCCTTGCCCCCAAACACATAGTATCTAAGTCTGAAGTCAATTATCTTTGCCCACCTGTTTACTCAAATTTTGTATCACCCTTCCCACCTTTTTGTCTTGAAAGTTTCTTCTGTGTTTTATGCCCTATCCATTCCATTTCTGCATTCTGCAAATGTGGCTCCATTATTTAAAACAAGACTATATATCAGGGAACAACTTCGTCCTGCCCTTTTTTGTTTGATGACAAGGGAAATCCGCAGCCGCTACCCTTTGGGTGCGCACAGGGTAAAATCTCTACTCCTATGCAATAGCTCGCAAACCACACAGAAGAGGTAACCAGCACTAGGCAAGCCTGGTGCGACAAGCTCGACCCAGAAGGCAAATCCCTTGCTTTTGCTGGCAAGGGGTTTCAAACTTGAGACCTCCAACATGGAAGTCCCAAGCCCAAACCACTGGGCCACCCTGAAGACCATACTCCTGCCTTTTTGCTATTTCCTACTTTCAGGTTTACCAAGTTATGGTTCGCCTAGATAATTAAAAGATAATTACTGATTTGTTTTCACGGTGCCACTCCATAGGATATTGTTATTGGTCAAGTTTGGGGCTGGACATCGGTAGCTTCGGTTCGTTTTGATAACATTTGATTTGTTTTTCCATGTTCGGTTTAATCGGTTTTAGGCCTGTCGAATCAAGCATTTTCTTGACCAAAAATGGGTCTCAGAATTAATAAAAGGGAAAATGAAGCAGCAACTAGGGGTAGCGGCAACTGGTAAAGACTTTGGCCATTGGTAGCAGAGATGCAAAGCACTGAGCGTGTTTTTCTTGAATACCCAAATGCCCACACCTTGAATCTTTTTCCGTTTTCTTTAAGGACAAATAGAGGCTTTCAAAAGAATTTGAGAAATGCTAAAGAAGAAACTGATCTCAGGGTAAATGATGAAAGAACCTGAAATACTCAAAATGGCAGACGGTGAACTCTTGTCCTATGGAATCTTTCTTTCACTCACCTTCTTCAATGCCGCATCTCTGATTTTGTTCGTGATTTGCACTGTAGAATAAACCCTAAGAACATTATGGATTTGGGTTTCAGTGTGGGCATTTGGTTTTGGGCTGAAAGTTGGAAGCACCAGAGGAAGGTTTTGAAATACAAAAAGACTGAAAACCGAATGCATGAAAACGAAATTATGATAAACAGATACTGTGAACTGGCCAAATGCACCTAAAACCCGAAGTTTTCGGTTCAGTTGGTTTTTCGGTTTTATACCAAGCCTCTATTTAGTGCACAATTGGTTTTTCATGCCTTACTTTGTTCAGATTGTATTTTCTACTGCTCTTCCTCACTTTGAAACCTCCTTAGCTCTTTGAGAAGTAAAAAAATAAAATTGCGCCCCCAAAGTCTTCAACCTAGTTTCCTATTCTCTTTAGATTTAATTACTGATAACCATTTCACCAGATGCATCTTGTGTCTTTGAAAATGAATTAAACAAGTTCCTTTCATTTTCGTCTAGCTGCTTCTCCACGCTATATGGCTTGTATAATAGTGACGTTTAAGTATATAAGTAATCCATCCAACACACACTTAATTCTTCCTACGGATAAGTAGTGTTTTCAGGGAAGATAGTTTTGGTCCAAACTTGCATTAAAACTATGACGTGCTTACACTGCTTTCCAGAAAGATAATTTTGTCAAACTCATCATTAAGACAGCACCATTCTTTATAGATCTTGAATAGTATTTCTGACGTCATTGGAACTGCTTTTAGCCAAATTAATATGCAGGCCAGAGACTACTTCAAATATGAACAGCACCACTTTAAGATACTTTATTTCATATTCATCTGTCCGCTTAGAGTGAGAGCATCACCTGCATATATAGTGGGGGAAATCTTTACTATATTTACATACACTGCCAATTTGGAAGCTTTTCCCAATTCCACATACATTTCATTCTGCTTAGAACTTTCATCAGCAATGAAAACCAAAAGTGTGATAGGGGATCACTTCGTCTCAGTCGTCTCTGTAAAGGGAAGAAACATTATGGGGATCTGTTTATGAGGTTGGAAGACCGATGGTTGATATACAAGTTTTTATCCATATCTCCCATAGACCATCCGTTGCATAATCTTTATTTGGAAATACCGATTTACATAGTTATAAACTTTCTACAAGTCCTAATCACACACAACTCCCGCTCCTCTTTTCTCATCTTTTGAGTGTAAATTCTCATGTGTGACAAGTAAAGCATATAGTATTCATCTTCCTTGGCTGAGTGCATTTTGTACCTATGATTATTTTCTCTATCACCATTTTCCTTTCATTGAAGATCTTTGCCATGACCCGTCATTTTATAAGATCTGCCAAATAGACTTATTGGTCCTTGAAAATTAAGACAATCAAGGAAGCATTTGGGCGTATAATATAAGATTCTGGCTGGGTAATTGGGAGTGACTTGATATAAGATTCTGACAGCAAAATTTGACCAACTTTATCAATTCCTTGAGTTGGGGTTCTTTTGTCAATTGGAGCTGCTAAAGATATTTGTTAGTATACTTCCCTTTAAAGCTTTGAATCACTAGCATTTTTTGTTATGCAGAGGGGTATGTAAAGTTTAATTTTTTTTAAAAATATTTTGTTATGCAGAGTGGAAACCTTGGGGTATTCCTGATGATTATGAATGTGAAGTCATTGAAAACGATGCTCCGGTACCAAAACACATTCCTCTGCACCGTCCTGGTCCTCTCCCTGAGGAATTTTATAATACAATGGAGGCGATTACTTCTGGCAAATTGGATGCTAGTTCAAAGAAGGATGAACCTGCAATTTCATCGGGTGACTCACAGTCAAAGTAGGGTCTGGCTTCCAGAAGCTCATTTTGGTTATTGATCAGTACATGCAAAGTTTTAAAACTGAACATGTGCTACTCTACTATCCTTGTTTTCTTTGTGGATCTTATATACCTGTTTACTGGAGCTGGTGGACACAAATGCTTGAATCATTGGTTAATAAAACAGAAGTTCCTTTTTTTGGGTGGAAGCTAGCAGACAGTTGCTTATTTCTATTGTTTGTAAAAGCATCAACATGGTGTATTTGGTATGAGGGAAGTCATTTTCCATGAGTAATATATCTTCTAAACAAAATGTTTTCTGGTGTGGTGTTTGGTTGATGAGAGAAAATACTTCATGAAAAAATGTATTTTATAGATAATGATGATATAAAATTCTAAAACTCCTGGGAGAATGGATGAATGATCAACAAGTCTCTGTCCTCATTTTAGGAAGTTTCTGAAAACCACTTCCCGTTTTCTTTTTACGTGCTTCCCACTTCCTTTTACACCTCCGTAGCTTCTTTTTTCCACTGCATGATGAAGCTGATATAGGATTATGGGTTGCATTATTCACCTAAACACGATATGTATTACTCTATTTTATATGTATTTCAACTTATTATGAAATTAGTGTAGTTTAATCAACGTTTTTGCTTGCTTCAAATTTTAAGTTTGTAATTCTATTATCATAAACGGATACCTATAAAGCAAAAATTATTTTCATTGTCTGTGAATTATGAGTTAAATTCATTACTTGGATCATGGATGAGGAAGATAAGGCGTCGATAGAAGAGGCCGACAAGCTTACTTCCACAGACTATTGAATGAAGAAGGGGACAAGAATATTGTGCTAGGTGATTTGGAGCACTTTGAAAAATATTGAGATTTTGGGTATTGTAGGTGTATTAAGGTTGAAGAGGTTAAGCGCGCCATTAGTAGGACGTTTAGGGAAGAGCGATCAGACTAGATGAGATTTTGGTGGAGTTTTGAAAGAGCACAAACAAGATATGAAGTGGTTAATCGGTGTGTTTATCGTTATTTATAAGACAACATAAATGTTCGAAGAATTGAGGTGGAGTACAATGGTTTTGTTATACAAGAACAAAGGTGATATAAAAAATTGTAACAATTACTAAGGTATCAAGTTGCTAAGCCACATTATGAAAGTTTCAGAGAGAGTAGTGGAGATGAGAGTAAGCAGGGGTGTATTCATTTTCGAGAATCAATTCAGATTCATATAGGGGTGGTTGACTACAGAAAAGAAGAGAGACTTACATATGGTGTTCATTGACCTTAAAATGATATACAACAAAGTCCCATTGGAAGTCATCTGGAGATGTGGAGATAGTTGGAGGTTAGAGGTGTACCAGTGACTTGCATTAGCGTGATAAAGGACATGTATCATGGAGCCAAAACTTGTATTAGAACTGTGGGAAGAGACTAAGAGCACTTTCCACTTGAGATGGGGTTGCACCAAAGATCAATTCTATAGCCTAGGATTGTTCAAAACCGAATCGAAACCGATAATACCGATAATTTGATTATTGGGTCAATGGTTTGGGTTAATGGCTTAACGGTTCGGGTCTCGATTTACTATAAACTTCTTATCGGCTTATCAGTTCGGGTCTCGATTAGGCCATATTTCTAATCGGGTGCCCCAATAACCCGATAATAAGTTTAATTAATTACATTTATATCACTTAAGGCCTTAGGCACTTTTAGCCTTTAGGGTTTACACTTCAGTCTTCAGACTCTTTACAGTGACTTTATGGTTGACACTCAAATTTCACAATATTATTTCAAAGTTGCGACATCACTCATTGATTCATTGTCACTGCTCCCACCCCGACGAGTTATATTGAATATTTTTCTCTAAGTGTCTAAATTGAGGTTCAAATGGTTGGTTCCCTTACTTTAAGTCTTTGTTTTTATCTTCTCATTACAGTGAGTCAGTGAGATATGCATGCAATATTGCAATACTACAATCTGCAATGAAAAAGTTTTTATTAGTAATGTCTCATGATCATTGATGGTTTTCATTAGTAGTGTTGTAATGGTTTCTCTTTATAGTTCATATCGAAATTGACTTGGTTGTTATGAGGAATCCTTTTGAGTTTGCCAGTTTGGGCAATATTGACATCACTGTCCAGGTTAATATGAAGTTTTATTAAGTGTGGACTAACAGGGAAAAGGTCATCAATGACTACTGGCTACTGCGTACTGTTAATTAGTGATTAGTCCATTAGTAATTCTCAATGAAAATTATGTGAATTGTTAACGGTTAACCCGATAACCGAACCGATAACGATCACTAACCGATAAACCAAATATCGATATCGATATCTTAACGGTTCCATAACGGTTTAGCATGATTACAAACCAATAACCGATATGTAAAATCGATAAATTCTAAAATCGAACCGAACCGAACTGACAGATACACAACCCTACTATAGCTCGTTCCTATTTGCCTTGGTGATGAATGAATTGACACGGAACATTCAAGATACGATACCTTAGTATATGTTCTTTGCGGATGACATAATATTGATTAATGAGACGTGCAATATAGTTAATGCTAGGTTGGAGGTGTAGAGATAAACTTTGGCGTCTAATGGATTTAGGTTGAGTAGGACCAAATAGAGTATTTTGAGTATGAATTCAGTGATGTTATGCATAAAGTAGACGTGTAAGTGAGGCTTGACATACAAGTTATCCCCTAGAAAGATAGTTTCTAGTATCTTGGGTCTGTAATCCAAAAAAGTGAGAACATCGATGATAATATCAAACATCATATTAGTGCAACGTGGATAAAGTGATGCACGCTTCCAGAGTCTTGTATGATAAAAATGTATCACCAAAATTTAAAGGTAAGTTCTGTAAAGTGATGGTTAGACCGGCTTTGTTGTATGAGGTGGAATGCTGGCCAATCAAAAGGTCCATATTCAGAAAATGCATGTTGCAGAAGTGAGGATGCTAAGGTGGATGTGTGAGTATACTAGATGCAATAAGATTATGAATTATGAAGATATCTGAGATAAAGTGGAAGTGACCTCTGTGATGGACAAAATGAAAAAAACGAGATTGAAATAGTTTAGACATGTGAAGAGCAAATGTGCATGCGTCCTAGTGAAGAGGTGCGAGATGTTGGGTATAATAGGTATAAGGAGAGGTAGAGGTAGGCCGAAGAAGTTATTAGGCAGGACATGTTGCAGCTTCAGATTATCGAGGACATGACTATAGATAGAAAGGTGTAGAGAACACATATTTGGGTAGAATGTCAATATGTACTAGAGTGTTGTCTTGCTTTTCAAGGGTTTAAGTTTGTTGGTGTTTGTCGTTGTACAATTCGTATTCTTTTAGTCCTTTCTTTTGATATCACCATTTGTTATTTATTGTGTTTCACTTATCGCAATCTTTTGTTGTTGTTGTTATTGTTCTTATTTTTTTTTAAAGGATTTGCATTGTTTCTCTTAATAGTTCTAGTATTTTCTTCATTGTTATCTTCTTCTTAATACTTGAATTTGTTGCGCTTGAGCCGAAGATTTTCTAGAAATAATATTTCTATATTCACGAGATAGTGATAAGGTGTCCTACGTGGCGTCCTACGTGTATTATGCCATGTAGGACATATGTGTCTACTTGTTCAATTTTATACAAGTTGACACTACAAAAAAAAGTGTGAATTACATGGGGATTTTCCTGGGGATTAGTATGAAAATCCACAGGAAACTTATTTTCTTGCAAATTTTCATACTAATCCCCAGAAAAATCCCCATGTAATTCACACTTTTCTTGTAGTGTGAAGTGCCTACTTGTGCACACTCAAAGTTGGAGGGAATAGTTGTGTGCTGAAGCCAAGTTAATGGTCATGTTTATATATTATGCCTTTACTTTATCCTTTCAAGACTATACTTATGATACTCCCTCTGTCCCTAATTACTTGTCAATTTTTGAATTGACACACCTATTAAGAAAACAATTAATGACATAGTGAGTTTACCATTTTACCCCTATTAATTATAAAGTAGATGAATTAAAAACTTAAAATTTTCAAAAAGTTCTCCCTTTTTCAAAGTAATTAATTGAGGGTATAATATGTAAAAAAATTAGTCCATTCTTGATTTGTAAAAATGGACAAGTAACTGGAGACAACTAAAAAAAGAAAAGTGGATAAGTAATTTGGGACAGAGGGGATAATTCATAGTATCTACTATCTATCTTTTCTAGACTCTATTTATGAAATTTCATTGATATGTTATTGTTGGTATTGTTATAACTTGTAAGATGTGTTTTAACAGGAGAAACAATAATATTGATAAAATAGCTTTTTTATTGAAGTCAAAAGAGCATAACCTAGAATGATCAATGAAGTATCTGAAATTGATTGTTTTTATCTTTTAAAATCTAAAAGAGAAAAATGAGACGGTGGGGACCTTTGATAGACTATGTCATGTAGAATGTGTGTTTCTATTTATTTAATTTTATATAAATTTAAATAATAACTTGTACAGATCTAAAATAAAAAAATAAATATCAATTAAATCTAAGTTAAAAGACATAATTATATATTATCTCGTTCTTGATTGTTGAAGAAAGGTATAGAGCTAAGTTATTGTATCGTACAGTTTTATTTTTTAACTAATCCCAATCCTAGCTTGCACGTTGGAATTGGAGTAACAATTGATGGCTTAATGTATGTTTGTTAAGGAATCTAATTTTATTTTTTTGGTCAAGTCTCAAGTGTGAACCAATCAGCTTTAGTATTTGCTGCAATTGGTACATGTGAACGTAGCTGAATTGATTGAGAGTAATCATTATAAGAAACAAAATACAAACCCTATTATATCATTTGTCAATTTTTTTTCGAATGGGTAACATAATTTTAATTGGATCTTTTGTTTCACCTTATTATATATCTTTAGTTTTAATTTTAAGTTTCAAATAAATCTATGTTCAAATAATTTTTTTTTAATTACATTTGTTAGAAGAAGAAACTATGAATCAAATCCTCACTAACAAGGTAAAAGTAGAAATAATCAACCAATTGAATTACTAAAATCTTCAAATGACTTTATTAAGTACTCTCTTTTTTCAATTTGAGGTTGTTTGGTTGAGTGTATTAAAATAATGCTAGATATGATATATTAGTAATGATGATTCTAATTATGCTTGTATTCGTTATGCTGATATTATTTCTTATGCTAAATTCGATTTTGTGTATTAAAAAATAACATGTATTTCATAATTTTTTTTTTTTTTTTTTACTTACAAAATATCCTCCCTAAATATGGTAGAAAGGATATGAAAAATGTTTTGATGGACAGTTGTGTCTTTAATTATGTTAATGCATGCATTAAAATCTTATTATATTACTAATATCATAAGTTTTCATATCTTAATTATACATAAATTAAAAAAGTATAACGAATAAAATATTAATAATACACAATTAATATATGTATAATACACTCATGGTTGGACCGATTCAATAATAGGTGGTCAATAGACCCGACTCAGTCAAATACTGTGAAGTTGTAATTTTTAATTACAAGTAAACGAAGACTTGAGCTGTAACCCGTTTACAGTCTTTAAATATTCCAATAATCATCTTTTAAAATCCCCTCCAATTTCATTTAATCATCCATTCCGTTCATCTCTTGTTCAAGAAACTTCTTCTCATCTCATCCATGGCGTCTGATCTCGTAACTAAAGCTAAAGAAGCATTCATCGACGATCACTTTGAGCTCGCCGTTGACCTCTATTCTCAAGCCATTGCTATTACTCCTAATAATGCCGAGCTTTTTGCTGACCGTGCTCAGGCCAATATCAAACTCCGTAACTTCACTGGTAACTTATTTGTTAATATGATCCCTTTGCATTCTCTTTATGTTGGTAACAAGGACAAACATAGGCATACTCTGTTTTTTGTTTTTTTTGGGTTGCGTAAACAAATGGATCTCTATGACATGCATTTGTTCGAAGTATTTTTGGTGATTGTGATTAATTTTGAGCAGAAGCTGTTGCTGATGCAAACAAGGCGATTGAGTTAGATCCGTCAATGGCAAAAGCATGTATGCGCAAGGGGTGAGTATATCAATATCATTTCTATTGATATGCTTCTGTGTGATAATGACATAATCTTGTTTAGAGTTCTCCACTGGATTTAGTTTTCTATGGCTTTATTGTTTGGTGCAGGGTAGTGTTATTTTAAAAATAAGTTCACGTGTTAATAGACTTAAATTGTGATTGGGATAGGATTAGAGTGAGATTTTAAAATCATCTAGTTTTATAGAATCCCTAAATTATTTAACCAGTGGCCGAAGGAAATGCGCCCGAGTAGAGTGAACGGATTTCTATGATTATGGTGTTGAGGTATGATGATGATTGTTAGTATTGTTTAATTTCAGATGTTATGGTCTTGTTTTCTTGAGCTGATAATGTTCAATTAGTCAAGTGCGAACTTCAAACCCCGCTGAAGTCGCATTTCTAGGCCATTGTAATTCCTGGCCATATAATCATATTTGTCATTCCATGATCTGTTAGTTTGTTGCATGTATAATGGTCTTCATTCTTCAATTTGGGTGCTGTAGCCTCAAGTTTTACCCACAGCCAACCTTGATGAGTTCTCTTTTTTCCGTTTATTGTTGCAATTATGATCATTGCTTTGACTGCTCTAATTTTTGGTAATTAAGTAGGAAAAGGCAGATATATCTTGTTGTGACAGCATCTAGATACCGTTGTTGGTGTTTCTGTCATTAGATATCTTTTATGATGTCATTGAATTGATTTTCCGGTTCACACTTACAGTTTGGCCTGTATGAAGCTTGAAGAGTACCAAACTGCGAAGGCAACTCTGGAAACTGGTGCTTCTTTAGCACCAGGAGAATCAAGGTTCACTAGTTTAATCAAAGAATGTGATGAACACATTGCAAGTAAGGTTTTGCCTTTTGAGTTGAATTTCTGACAATTTGCACGAACACTGTCAATTCAAGAATCAAAGCATTCCATCCTTGCTGACTTGTTAATATATTTTAATGCATATCATATGAAAATCCTGTGAAACCTCCTTGCTCAAGGGAGTAAAACCACGACCTGTCTCACAGGATTTTCAAACTGTTTTTACTAATCTTCTCAAGCAAAAGTAAAACACAGTTTACACCCACACAAGAGATTAACCTCCTAATCTCCACACTAAGTAATACAACCTATTACTTAACGAGCCTAAGCAATTGTTTTGTTGAAGCTTGAATTTTCTCTCTCTTTGAATGAATGAAATGATATGTTGTTTGTCATGTTGAATATATCAACCATAAAGAGTTATTGACCGATGGACAAACAACCTCGTCAATTCTGATTGATTCAGTACGCTGGCGCCTCACCAACCTCTGACGAGACAACTTTCCAGTTGTATGGCACATTGCCCTGGACGAGGACACTCTGCAGAGGACCGGGTCCCTGCATTTGTGAGGATTATCAAAACATCTGGAAGTAGTGAGGCTTATCATTTCCCCCCTTTTTGATGATGACAAACAACCTACCTCACATGAGTTAACATTCATTCAAAATATTAGTCCCCCTGTCATTCGAAATATCAGTTCCCCCTATCAATATTCCCCCTGTCATTTTGCTCTAATTTCACATGTCAAGTTTACAATCAAATTTCCCCTTTAGACATCATTGAAAAGGAGAGACAGTAAACATATACGAGCTGCATGTAAAACGTTAGGAACTCAGGGCCATGGGCCACACAGTACATGCGTAAGTAAGCATAAAACAGAGAAGATAAAACATAGCAAACATGGCAAAAGAGATGATATCATTAGATAACTTAAGCTGACCACAAAGTTCAGCCAAAACAGTACACATTGCCACTAGATTAAAACAAGGAAAATAGACAGGTCATGGGAAGACTTGAGAACAAGGACAGGAGACCCATTTAGGACGGAGGGGGATGGGGAGTGAAGGATTTCAATAACAGAGTCATGCGTTCATTTGCATCGACATGAGCCTGAATGATTTGCTTGTTAAGAGCCTGGACTTCCTCACTGAGTGAGGCATTTGTCTTCAGCAGCTGTGCATTCTCAGCTCTCAACTTTTCTACTTCCTCCTTATCCGCAGAACTGGTACCAGGTACCTTGGAGATAGTCTGCTGCATCTGAGCTCTAAGTCGTGCAATCTCAACCTCCTTTGCATTCAAGGTTATAGTAAGATCATTGAGCTCCCGCTTGAGAGATACTTGCTGCTCAAGAAGATCAGACACATGAGACTTATTTTTGACCTTTCCCTCAGAACATTCGCATTCCAAGAGGGTTGCAGGAGAGAACATCTTCTTTACAGTACCAGGTACTCCTCTGCCAAGAGTCACACGGAAATGTTCAAACACATAGTTCAGCAGGTATCCATAAGGTATGCCATGTCTGGCAGTTTTCCAAGTCATCACCCTGTGTATGTGTTCAAGCATGATTGCTGGAAGGTTGATGACCTCAAGTTCATCCAACTGTTCCATGAGGAACAAATCTGCGGCAGAGGCTACAATCATTTTCTCACTCTTTGGCACCAAGACCTTGTTGATGAACTCAAACATCAACTGATACTCTCTCCTTAGGAACTTCTTAGGTAGACCAGCACGTTTAATGTCCCCACGCTTTGTAGCCCTTTGAACAAAATCACCAGAAGGTTTGCAACCTTCAATGGACCGGATCCCCATCACAGGCACACTAAAAATTATACCCAAGTTTTCTTTATTCAGAGTAATCTTTACCCCTCGAACTGTTGTCTGAATACCTCCATCATTTAGAAGCTCCATCTTGTAGTAAAATTCCCGCACCTCATATTCTGTGAGGATTTCTGGATCAAACACTCTCCCGTTCAACACCTTTTGTTTCTCCATCTCTGCAATACGCTCTTCCCTAGTGAGCATTTTTTCTTCCACTGGCTTCTGGACAGGCGGACCTGGTCCCTTTACAGGTTTTGGTTTCAAGGGAGACTTTTTAGTCACCTTGTCCCTTTTCACAGGGGATTTCTTCACAGACTTAGAGACCCCTTTTGCTTTAACCCTTTCAATCTCTTTCACTCGACCCGATATGTTGAGGTGTTGAGATAGGTACCTCAGTGGGCACACCAAGTTCCCTTCGTTATCTTCGATTTCTCTCTGTTTGGGCCTCGTTTGCCGCCAAAGCATCTCCCAGTAATTTTTGAACCACCCCTCTCGTAGCATATTTTCTTTTGTATCCTTTGGTGTGAGACTCCACCATTTTTCCTTTCCCTTTTCTTTTTCTTTTCCTCTCAGACTCGGTGGGTGCATCCTTAAGTTTAGGCTCAGGTATGATATCAACTCCTCCTAGATCTGAAACAGCTGTAGTCGAAGCATTAGCACCTCGAACCCCTTTTCTATGCCAGACTAGAGTAGTTTCTTCCTCCTCTTCCTTATCACTGTTAACCCCAAAGGATGTAGGGGTTTGGTCGAACACTGGTTGAGCACTGTGAGGGACCAGTTCCGGCGATCTGGACTCTTGTTCCAAAAAGGTTGGTTGAACATCCCCTCTGAGAGAAGCCAAACTTTGTACAGCCACCAATTCCTCTGTTGCTGCAAGAATGTTGGACTTTATACCCTTGCCCTCAGGTAAATCTCCTTCGAACAGTCTTTCAGACATGGCAGATGACACAGACCTTGGTTGAGACACAACTTCTAGATCTTCAGCGGGTGTCTCAAGGATAGGTTTCACAACCAACTGGGCCTCTGAATTTTGGGAATCTTTGCCCGATAGAACTAGAGTTGGAGAACAAGGCAAAATTTCCCCAGGGTTGAGGGCTGGAGATGCCACCACCTCAGTATGGGGTGTGAGCGATTCAACAGTCTCACCTATTCCACATACTGGCGTAGATGGAGATCCTTCAAGGTGAGGAACTGAGAAATTGAATGAACTGGGATTTTTAATTTCTTGGGAGAGAGGGAGTTTTGAAGAAGAAGAGGAGTTAGACATTTTCTCAAGAGATGGGGAGAGGACGGTCAGATGAACAATGAGAGAATTCGAAGGAGAGTTGGAGGAATTTGTGATGTTTGAATTCTTTCAAGAGGGTTATATTTAGCAAGGTATCGGGTCCCTGAATAGTAGTGACTCTTGGTTTTTAAAGCGAAAAGACGTCTGCAACTGACATAGTAAATGGGAAGATGACACGTGGCAGTGATCGTTGACAGAAAACTGTGTAGCAAAAAGTGATACTAACCTTCTGGGACCAGGCCCCTCTCTATAGACAGCCCTGCCTGTTAAGGTTAAATCTTCCCTTTAGCCAACATGCCATGAGTGTGTACCTGTAGTAGGGTTCGAGATGTGAGTTCACAAACATTAAACAGTACAACAAGTATAGATACCTACCCTCCCTAACATAGTCAAAAGAGAGGTTTCATGCAAGCTTGTTGTGGAATCAGGTGATCTTGTGCATCCCCAACTTCAATTTATTCTTGATGAAGTTCTCTTTGCTCAATGCCTTGGTAAAGATATCAGCCACTTGATCTTCTGTCTTGCAGTATCTCATCACTACATTGTTCTTCTCCACATTGTCCCTTAGAAAGTGATGTCTCACATCAATGTGTTTGGTCCTCTTATGCTGGACTGGATTCTTGGCCATGTTCATTGCACTTGTATTGTCGCATATGAGAGGAATAGTGTTTGTGAGAACACCAAAATCTTCGAGTTGTTGCTTGATCCACAAAAGCTGAGCACAACATGATGCAGCAGCCACATATTCCGCTTCTGCAGTTGATAGAGCCACTGAATTCTGCTTCTTTGTCCCCCATGAAATTAGTGAAGACCCTAAGAAATGAGCCATGCCTGAAGTGCTCTTTCGATCAACAAGAAAACCTGCATAGTCAGCATCAACATACCCAATTAAATCAAAAGAGTCGCCAGAAGGATAGAAGAGGACCAAGTCTTGTGTTCCCTTCAAATATCTGAGTATTCGCTTGGCTGCCTTCAAGTGTGATTCTTTTGGAGCTGCTTGGAACCTGGCACACATCCCTATACTGAAGACTATATCTGGCCTGCTGGCAGTGAGATAGAGAAGTGACCCAATGATTCCCTTGTACATGGTCTGATTCACATCAACTCCTTCATCCATATCAAGTCTGACACTTGTGCTCATAGGGGTGTCAAGAACTTTGGCTTCAAGCATGCTGAATTTCTTAAGCAGTTCCCTTATGTACTTCTCTTGGCATATTGATGTGCCCTGAGAGGACTGTTTAATTTGCAAGCCCAAGAAGAATGTAAGCTCTCCCATCATGCTCATTTCAAATTCGCTACTCATTAGGGCTGCAAACTCCTTGCCCAGTTAATCTGAGGTGGCTCTAAAAATAATATCATCTACATATACCTGCACAATTAGAAGCTCCTTACCTATGGACTTTAAGAACAAGGTGTTGTCAATTTTACCTCTTTTAAAGCCGTTTGCTAGAAGAAATTTGGACAAGCGCTCATACCAAGCTCTAGGCCCTTGGTTTAAACCATACAAGGCTTTGTCCAGCTTTAGCACATGGTTTGGCAGATCAGCATCTTCAAAACCTGGAGGTTGTTTTACATACACCTCCTCTTTCAGATACCCATTTAGGAAAGCACTTTTAACGTCCATCTGAAACAACTTGAACTCCATGTAGGTGGCAAAGGCTATGAGAATTCTGATGGCTTCCATCCTGGCCACAGGTGCAAATGTCTCATCATAATCAATCCCTGCCTCTTGATTATACCCTTGTACCACTACTCTTGACTTATTTGTGGTGATAGTTCCATACTCATCAAGCTTGTTTCTGAACACTCATCTGTTCCCAATAATGGTTCTGTTGAGAGGTCTGGGGACCAGGTGCCACACTTTGCTCCTTTCAAACTGATGAAGTTCTTCCTGCATTGATGTTACACAATCGGCATCTTTTAAGGCCTCCTTGATATTCTTGGGTTCAATGGTGGAGATGAAGGCAGAGTAGGCAACTAGATTTCTTGCTTTGGATCTAGTTTGTATTCCAGAATCAAGAGGAGAAACAAGATTGTCCAGAGGATGAGAAGATTGATGTTTCCATCCAGACTTCCTTGTTATCTCTTCTTCAAGGTCAGTGACTGATTCATCTTCTTCTGGACCTTTGCTTTGAGAATCTCTTTCCTGGGCTGTACCAGAAGGTTCCTCAGCGGGTTCTGCATGGCTTTCTTCATTTGGAACCTGTTCAGCTACAGGAGACTGGATTTCCCTGCCTTGTTGATCTTTCATTAGTTCTTCCAATTCAATGTCTTCACTTTGTCTGGCATTGGTCAGACCACCAGATTCATCAAATATTACATGCACACTTACTTTCACACATAGATTTCTTTTGTTGAAAACTCTGTACGCTTTGCTGGTTGAGGAATAACCAACAAACACCCCTTCATCACTCCTAGCATCAAACTTACCCATGTCGTCCTTTCCATTGTTCAATACAAAGCACTTGCAACCAAAAGCTTTCAGGTGACTAATTGAAGGTTTCTTTCCATTTAACAACTCATAGGGGGTCTTTTTTATTACTGACCTGATGAGACATCTGTTAGTGACATAGCATGCTGTGTTGACTGCTTCAGCCCAGAAATTCATTGCAAGTCCTGAGTCAGTCAGCATGGTTCTAGCTATATCCACCAGGTCCTGTTCTTCCTTTCCACAACCCTGTTTTGCTGAGGAGTTCTGGGTGCAGAGAAGTTGTGAAGAATCCCATTTTCAGCACAGAAGCCTTCAACATGTGCATTTTCAAACTCAGTACCATGATCTGACCTGATGCTAGCAATTTTGCAATTTAGCTTTATCTCAATCCCCTTTGCAAAAATTATTAATACCCCAGTTGTTTCATCTTTTGATCTTAAGAACATGTTCCACGTGTATCTGGAAAAGTGATCGACAATCACCAGGATGTATCTTTTTCCACCTCTCCTTTGGATTCTCATTGGTCCACAGAGATCCATGTGAAGAAGCTCTAGTGGCCTAGTTGTGGTGACACCTTTCTTTGGCTTGAACGATGATCTAGTTTGCTTCCACTTTACACATGCATCACAGGCTTTGTTGTCAGCAAACTTCAGCTTTGGCAATCCACGGACCAGGTCCCCTGTAACAAGTTTGTTTAGCAAGGAAGCACTCACGAGTCCCAATCGTCTATGCCACAGGTTTGCATTGTCAGTCAACGCACTCAGACATGTGAGGCTATCCCCTTCTATGGAGTCAAGATCTGCAACATACATATTTTTGACCCTTGTGGCACACATAACAACTTTGTTAGTATCACAATTTGTAACTATGCAACCATCTGACATGAATTTTACTTCATTCCCTTTATCACAGATCTGAGATACACTCAGCAAGTTGTACTTTAGCCCATTCACATAGTGAACATTGTCAATGGAGTGTTTAGTAGATCTTCCAATTTTCCCAATGCCCAAGATGAATCCCTTTTTGCCATCTCCAAAAGACACACCACCACCTTGGTGTGCTTCCAAAGAGAGGAAGTTTTGAGTGTCTCCAGTCAGATGCTTCGAGCATCCACTATCCATGTACCAGCACTGACTGCTTCCTCTCTTCTGCAAAAAGATTACTTGTTAGACTTAGGAACCCACTTGAGATGGAGTTCCCAAAAACTGTCAAAAGGCTTAATGAGAAACCTTCCTGTCCATGGGGGCAAAGTATTCTTGCTAAAATGGTAACTGGGACCACGTACCTTCCTTCTATCCACCTTTCTTTTTCTTGATTTAAGAAAGGTCTCCTGATCTTCTTTTACTCTCTTTAGGGACTCACAACTTTTCTTCAGATGACCGTTTCTTCCACAATGGGTACACAGAAGATTGTCAGATACAGAGACATATTTACTGTGAGGGTTGTAGGGAGGTTCTATCTTTCTACACCCTAAGCCTTTTCTGCTGTTAAACTTTTGATTAGCTAAGTTTGAAAGAATCTTAGACGAATCAGTCCATTTCAGGTAATGGTTTAGCTCTTCTTTGACCTGACTTAAGTCCCTCATTAGTTGTGCATTTTTCTCAATAGTAACAACTAATTTGGACTCAGATGCTTTCAACCTTTCTTCTAGTTCAACCTCAAAACTATTGAGTTTTCGTTTTCCATTTTCAGAGGTACCAGGTTCCTCATTAGGCTCCGGACTCTCAGTTTCTAAAATACTCACCTTAATGTTCATTTCAGACATTTGAGACACAAGGGTAGTTTTTTCATCCTCACAGATACTCAACTTTTCACTTAACAGGGCATTTTCATTAGTAATTTCATCTACAGAATCAATCAGAACTGCAACAAGTTTTCTCAGTCTCTTAATTGACAAGGTGTCTAAATCACTTTTAACATCAAACAGAGTTACCTCATCTTTTTCAGTCTCATCATCGGATTTTACCATCAGGGAGAATATGGAGTTGAAGATGGTTTCTTCATCCTTTACTGCCATCATAGAGACATCATCATGACTCTCTTCCTGCTCAGAATCACTGGAGGCGTTTCCCCAAGCTGCAAAGGCTTTCTTTACGACTTGATCAACATGAGCCTTCCTTTTTGCATGGTCAGGGACCTGGTCCCTTCGTCCTGGCTTGAGATCCTGAACTTCTTCCTTTTGGCTCTGGCAATCTCTCATGAAGTGCCCAGGTTTCCCACATTTGTGACACAGATCATTTGCAGTAGCCACTCTGCTGGTGGTTCCTTTCTTCTGGAATCCTCCATGCTTTTTGATGATCTTCTGGAATCTCCTTGTCAGATAGGCTATTTCGTCCTCATATTCAGATCCATCACTCTGAGACGTTTTTAGTGCAATGGATTTCTCCCTTTTTCCCTCCTTCACCGATGATCCCTGCTGGCAGCTCATAGGTCTGCAAGTTTCCAATTAAATCATCCATGGTAAGGACCTTTAAATCTCTGGCTTTAGTGATAACATTCACTTTACTCTCCCACGACTTGGGAAGTACCCTGAGAAATTTTTGAACTTGTTTGCTTGGGTGAATAGGCTTACCAAGAACATCTCAGTTCGTCGGTAATAGAGGTGAACCTTGTATGCATCTCATGAATGGTTTCGCCTTCCTTCATACTGAAATTCTCATATTGAGTCGTTAGCATATCCACCTTGGACTCCTTTACTTGGGTCGTTCCTTCATGAGCTGTTTTGAGACAGTCCCATATTAGTTTCACAGGCCGAGATCCTGTTGTACTCATGTGGACCGATCCCACACACTAGCAGCTTCTTTGCTCTGTAGTTCTTCTCGATCTTTTTCCTGTCGGCTTCATTGTATTCCCTTCTGGTTATGGGAATCATTTTGGTGAGTTCTCCTTCCTCTACATCTTTGGTGGGGATGTATGGTCCGTCAAGAATCACATCCCACAGCTCAGAATCTTCAGCATTGATATAGTCATGCATTCGTGTCTTCCACCATCCATAGAATTGTCCGTTGAAACGAGGTGGTCGAGTGGTGGACTGACCTTCTTCTAGGCTTGGTGGAGCAGCCATTCCTTCAGGATCTTACTTTTCTTGGTGTTAACCAGATAGAAAAGTCAGTGCTGTGATATCACTTGTTGGAATGTATGCGTCCACTAACTACGATAGGACCAGGTCCTTTATACAGTTCTGATGCACAAAAGTAAATACTGGAAGTAAAGAAAACACGCGCAACTTTACGTGGAAACCTCCTTGTTCAAGGGAGTAAAACCACGACCTGTCTCACAGGATTTTCAAACTGTTTTTACTAATCTTCTCAAGCAAAAGTAAAACACAGTTTACACCCACACAAGAGATTAACCTCCTAATCTCCACACTAAGTAATACAACCTATTACTTAACGAGCATAAGCAATGCCTGCATTGCCCACTATACTAACCCTCCCAAATTGATATAGACTTTTAACGTAAGACACAAAGTTTCCCTCAACTATGTTCTTACAGTGATTCACACAATGTTTTGAAACGTTTCTAACACAAGTGAAACGATACCTACAAGATAAGCACAAATACAAGCAATCAAAATAACAACAAGTTCAGGAAGCAATTCTTCAATCGATGAGGTCCCTTGTTGTTTTGTTGAAGCTTGAATTTTCTCTCTCTTTGAATGAATGAAATGATATGTTGTTTGTCATGTTGAATATATCCAACCATAAAGAGTTATTGACCAATGGACAAACACCCTCGTCCATTCTGATTGGTACAGTACGCTGGCGCCTCACCAACCTCTGACGAGATAGCTTTCCAGTTGTATGGCACATTGCCCTGGACGAGGACACTCTGCAGAGGACCGGGTCCCTGTATTTGTGAGGATCATCAAAACATCTAGAAGCAGAGAGGCTTATCAATTTAGTTGAATGAAAAGAGAAGAAATATTTGATGGTTTATTTGTTGTCTTATTCATATATAAAATGAATGTCAGAAATATCATTTGCTTACTAGCTTAGTGTGGGGAACTGGGATTATCTTACAAATGTATTTGCTTTAGTTGGAAACTCTGCAGTTTTAGTAGCTATGGTAATCTTGTGTTGGCTAATTCAGTCACCGGAAAGATACGAAGAGATACCTCAAATGTTTCCTCTCTGCTTGTTATGGGCTCCATTAATATCTATTTAAGATTGATTGCCAAAATCTCGAAACTATATGAGTCTTATTATGAATAATTGGTGATGCTTGCTGACTATATTCAGAGGAAGCTGGAGAATTGCCTAAGCATGCAACAGTTGAGACCACAGAAAGTGTTGTCCCTCCCACTGAATCAAAGTCATTAGATAATGTTGCTGCTGTTCCAAAAGAGACTCAACTGGCTTTCAATTTATCATATGAAGGAACACCTGCTGTCAAACCGAAGTACAGGTTATGTCAAACCCTTCGCCTTGTTAGGAGATTCAGCGTTAGTTAATCCAAATATTAATCTAGAAGATACTTTTTGCTTTTTTAATATTAGAAGATGTGATATTCTGCATAATTCTGGTTGAGTCCCCTAGAGTGTATGGAGGTCTAATATAAATTAACTGCAGGCATGAATTCTATCAGAAACCGGAGGAGGCGGTGGTAACTATATTTGCCAAGGGCATACCTGCCGAGAATGTTTCAGTTGACTTTGGCGAACAAATAGTATGTTTTGTCATTTATCTCTTTGAGATATCTTTTATTCTATAATCGACTGATGGATCATATTCTGCTTCTCCGTTGGTTTCTTTCAGCTTAGTGTTAGCATTGATATACCTGGCGAAGCTGCATACTCTTTCCAGCCTAGGTTGTTTGGTAAGGTGAGATTGAACTTAAAAGATACATCTGATATTTTTCAGTACAAATGATGTCTCTAAGTAAATGATAAGATGGTAACGTTGGTTGTTGCCTAGATTTTACACAAGTAACTCAGGTTATGTATGTTGTGATGGTTTTCTTTTTTATATTGTTTGAAGCATCGGCAGTTTATGACACATAACCTGTGATCTGTTGGTGGTCTCATCTGATATGCAGATAATACCTCAAAAATGCAAATATGAAGTTATGTCTACAAAAATTGAGATTCAACTTGCTAAAGCTGAATCTATACACTGGACATGCCTCGAGTATACTGGGGAAACTGCTGTAGTACAGAGGCCAAATGTGTCATCAGGTAATCTTTCACATACTTCTAAACGAATTATTTCTGGCTTGCAGACAGGCTGCTGCCCCCTGCCCTTTGCTCTGTGTTCATTATCTTCATACGTTTTAGTACATCAAGTTCTTCTCTGCAATTAAGGACAAGTTACCAGTGACTTCCTATACTTGTTGTGTTGTTTGACATCTTCTGTTGCTAAGCTTACTTTCTGTTTCTTCATTTTACAGACAGCCATAAGCCTAGCTACCCTTCCTCTAATATGAGATGCAAGGATTGGGATAAACTAGAGGCTCAAGTGAAAAAGGAGGTATTGATAGTTTTGGCTGGTCTCTGTTTTACATCCTTGATTGATAGCCCTCACTGTTTAGTTTTTAGTCATTTGCCGGTGGTCTGTATTCCAGGAAAAAGAAGAAAAATTGGAGGGAGATGCAGCACTGAACAAGTTTTTCCGAGATATTTACAAAGATGGCGATGATGATGCAAAAAGAGCCATGATGAAATCATTTGTAAGTGCATTGCTCATTGAATACGTAATGTTAGATTAGGCATTATTCTAGAAAAGGGGGCTGGGAGGGACGGGGGATTTTTATGGGGACATTTGACTCGAAAAGAATCAATTAACCAAACAAAAAAGCTTTCTCGACATAGATAGGAATCTCTGACTTTTAATTCCTTTTCTCCCTTTTACCGACTCACAATAGGGGGCTGCTTCATTTCTTGCTTGCCTTCATCGCACAAGTAGAGCAAGTAAAATATGTTTTTAATCTGTGTTGTGCCTCACAGGTGGAATCTAATGGGACTGTTCTGTCCACAAACTGGAATGAGGTTGGTACAAAGAAGGTGAGAGGAAGCCCTCCAGATGGCATGGAGCTGAAGCAATGGGAACACTAGGAAATCCAGCTCTGCTTTATCCTTGTGACTATTTTCTTATTTTCCTTTTTGCTCTTCATTCTTGGTACTTGGTTGTCGTAGAACTCGTCCATAGTTTCTAGTGTAAGATGGGCTGATTGAAATTTTGATCAATGGGATATGGCAATTTCCTTGTGAACTTCCCCAGTTCGCCACATTAAGGCTTGTTCTCCCTGCTTCTGTGTTAGCATGTATAGCCGTAAAAACTCAACAGTGGAACTTCCACATACTAATATCTTTTGCATAATCACTCGTGCATTATTTGCAGTTAGACATTAGTTAGTGAGCCGATATTGTAATTTTGGTAGAACTATAATTCTTCTGTCTGCATGTAATTATAATATAATGGAGTAGCATCATCATAAGATGTTTCCTCCACCAAGAATCCTTTCCTCTGTATAAAACAACTTTGTGCATTAAAATGAACATAAGGCCATGCTAAACAACAAGGTACTGATTAAACAAAGAAAAAGTTCTCACGGTAAAAGACTGAAAGTTATTAAATAGAGTTACAGAGATAAAGACTCCTAAACGAAAAAGACAACTGCTGAAATGTAGTATCCTAAATAAACAAGGACTAATGAAACACTAATACTGACTCAATGCTCTAATACAACATGCCAAAATTGTTGTTGTTATTATTATTATTATATTATTATCCGATGTACAGGGAATTCATGAATTTTATACAATCCAAACAAGTTCAGGTAATAACCCACCATCTTATTCTTCAGGCTGAGGAAGGAAATAAAAATATTGAAGTATTTGATAAAAATGAAAAAGATGAGGTAATACTTCTTCTTGAGTCAATAGACTTACAATGGAAAGACAATCCATGGCAGATTATGACCAGATATTTTGATACAACATCATATGTTGTCCCAACTTACAAATACAAAATGCATTATGAGGTAATACTCTCATCCAGTGGGTCTGCTGAATTCCAGCACTTTTACCCAGCCATTACTAAAAAAGTTTAAAACTTTTCAAAATTTATTATAAAAAATATATTCACCCCGGAGGAATGGGGAATGAGCACAATGAAGGAAAGGGAATACACCCATCCAGAGCAAAAGATTGCGGTCAGATTTAATTACTGGGATTATATCGAAAGCTTTAATAAAGCCTTGTTATATGAGAATGCTAATAAAAAGCACTCATGGTTTATAAAAATATGATCCCATGTCTTTAAACAACATATACCAAATTGGTTTTGTCAGTGGTGGACTTTATATGGCCCGTCTGTGAATACTCTCGGAAGAATACAAAAAATTATATGTTGAATGGATTGATGTATCACCCAAACTAATAAAATTACAAAAAGATGATATATATTTTAAAGGAATGCCATTAATGTATTTTTTCATAGAATTCTCTATTCCATGGATAATGAAATGGACAATAGAAGTCCAAATGAATGAAGAATGATTCCCTTGCTTAAGGAAAAAATTTCATACAAAATTTTGGAGTAAATTACTCCAGAGATATGCTGAAGGAAAGATCCATGGACAGGAGATTATTGACCCCATTAACGTCTCTATTGAGGTCAGTAAGCGTCAATCAAAAGTCATACAAGGCAGAGATGATATCAGTCCTTTTAAACAAATAACAAGGAAACTACAAATGAAGAAGGGGACTATCTCCAAATCAGAACTTCTTGCATCATACATGGAAGAAGTCAAGAAAGATTTAATAAAAAATATGGGCATAAAATTTTCGGACAATATATCTATGGCTACATCCAATGAGGAAGAAGACACCTGTATAGCAGGAGAATCCCAAAGTGTTCATAGCACGGAAGAAATGGACATTGAAACATTTCTTCAACAGTTCAAGAACCAGATAGAAGAATCTTCGAGTTCAGACAAACTACAGGAAAATGAGACCAGAAAAGACTAGATGATAAGACACTAGCTTTTATAAAAGTTAGAATAATTGTATACTTTTATAAAGTTACGGACCCCAATGTCGGTCCAATAATGTAACATGACGTAAGCCCTTACGTTATGAATTTTAGAGTTTTCTTCAGGTCCTTTCTATATAAGGATCTGTTTGTTTGAATAGGGGGTAGGCTTTGGCCAACCTTTCTTGTATTATTTCCTTTGTATTCCACGAATATCTAAATGAAATATTATTGTTGCTTTATACTTTGGAGAGTTATTGCTGAAAGATCCCCAATTAAGGTATTACTCTTTCCTCTTTTATTATTTAAAACATTTTAAAGATTTTAATAGCCTAAATGATAGGCTAAGCAACTCGTGTTGGACTAACAACAACTTAAACTATTAAGAGATGCTGAGAAAAGGACTGTTCCGATGTCTCTAAGGTCGAGGTAGTGTAGCCCAGCGATGGGAAGATCTTGGCTTAGTCCGGTGTTCCTGGTAAGGCCCTTGTTAGTCATTATTGAGGTATTGTTTGAGCTATGTTGGAACCGTAAAAGTTCTTTCCGTCCTTAGATTACATGAATCGTAAACGAACCTGTAGTTACATCGAAGCGATCCTGCCAAGCTTATGGTATCAGAGCCATGTTGATAGTAGAAATAAATGTTGTTGGTCCGACACATCTTAATTTTATGAACATCATTAAAAAATATACTACTGTTAAAAACAGTAGAAAAGAGGAATATGATATGCCTCAACAACTAGATCTTCTTAATAAATAGACTATTCTTAAAATTCAGCCTAAGGTTATATATCAAATGAGTACTTTTGAAAAAATGGGATTTAAATAAATTGTCAAGACCATAGAAGAAACTATTACTGTGGATTCTGATCATGATACTTTTAGATTATTATACGAAAGTGATTTTGCCCCTTATAGAGAAACATATAGATTTATGCATATTGCTTTTGTGCAACCATGGGAGGTACAGGCCAACCAAGCTTCTTGGATTGTGAGGAAAATAATACATGCAGGGCATTGGCCGGATGAGAGGGGAATACAAATGACATAAATCATGGAAGCTGAAGTGTTTAGAATCAAAGAAATGTACAAGAGGCTAAAGTTACAACAAGGTTCCCTGGAGGAGATTGACATATAACAACCTAGGAAGTCCAAAATGGAATTTCTTCCTCTACTTGGCAATACACATAAGGCTATATACCAAAGACATGCTAAGAAAGTAGGGAATTCATACTGAGACAACATGCTCCCTATGTAGTGCAGAGCCTGAAACTCATTTCACTGTCCCTTCACTCAAAGGGTGTGGCAAAAACTATTAACATGGCTATCAATCACAAGGAGCAACTTAGGATGGGAAGAAGAATTGGCATGGGCTACACTACATGCCTCAAACAAATCAATGCAAGCAGAAGTCTACAGACTAACACTGGTAACACCAATTTACTTCATCTGGCAAGAAAGGAACCACAAGATTTTTCAACACAAAGAGAGGACTATAGAGATGATTATCAAACTAATCATCCAAGATATACATTGTCGAACTAGTATGATTTCCAGACTGACAGACTTTATGCATAGACATAATTTTTATCCTTAATGTAGCTAGTTAGGCTGAAATGGTTACTTGAAGCAGTTGGACTTAGAGATTGAGAACGTGTCCATATCCTAAGTTCCACATTTGTACATAATGCAATTATCTCGTAATACAAATTACAGTTACCAAAAAAAAAAGTATTCACATAACTTCCTCCCCATTCACTTAATTTATATTTATCTAGAAATATATTCCCTCCGTCCACTATTGTTTGCCAGGTATACTAAAAATAGTTGTCCAAAATTAATTGTCAATTTAAATAATCAAGAAATAATTAGTCACTTTTTTCCAATTCTGCCCTTAATAATTATAACTACTGATTTCAAAAAGTATTGGTCATTTTAAAGTTACAAGACTATTTTAACGTGAAAAAAATTATTTTTACAGTTTTCAAAAAGTACAAACCATTTTAATAATAATTGATAGTAAAGTTATATTAGTCAAATTACACCTTATATTAAATTTTTCTTAAAAATTGTGCATGATCTTATCATGACAAACAATAATGGACGGAGAGAGTATTATTCTTATCAACTCTTAAATTAAAACTAGAGTATTTTTATCTACCATTCCAACATAAATGTCCAATCAATTTTCTCGAAACACAAAAAGATAATTTCCGTTCATTGATTTGCGTTATTTACGAGCCACTTGGTTCGGAGTAAGCCGGTTCGGCAGGTCTCTTATTTAAAGCCTTTTGATATTTCATCATTCCCACTCATATTCAAGCGACAGGAAAATCTCTCGCACTCAAAAAGCGCCCTTTCGTAACAGCATAAACATTCCCATTGCCGGCGGAGAACCGTTCTGAGATCGGAGGTCAACGCGATGGCTGATCACGCCGGCGAGAACGACTCATTTGTTGATTCGGTAATGGACAAGGTCAATGATAAGTTGCACAGCCACGATTCTTCGTCGGATTCTGATGACGACAAGGGTAAAAAATCGCCGGTTAACGCCGTTAAGACTAAGATCTACCGGCTTTTCGGTAGAGAAAAGCCCGTCCACAAGGTTCTAGGCGGTGGAAAACGTACATTACTCAAATCTCTCTCAGTATTTATTTTAAATGCAGATATATGTAGGTTATTCAGAATGTCTGTGATTTGATTCATTTTTATACGTATTCCAAACAAATTAATTTTATCATTGGTTTACTTCCAGATTCTGAAAATAAACCCCATTTGAATCAGTAGGACCAATATTGCTTGTTTAAATCAAGTCGATAGCGTTTACCATATAAATCTCTTTATCTCTGAAGTTCCTATTGAATAATTAGTTTTGATCATGTGAGCGTTTTTGTATTTTTATTTTCTCAGAATAAGTAAATTCTTTATTGAATTTATTATTGGTTTCCCGATGGTTGAACAGATATTATCGATTTGAGTTTCATCACAGTAGTATTATGTTGCTTCAAAATTTGGATTTTTTTTCTAGGTTATTTAATTGTTAATTCGTCCCTCTCCTCGTTGTACCATTTTAGTGTTGCAAAGTGACATAAACGTTCTTTGGTTCAAAATGGAACGGTTTGTTTTTTAAAAGAGGTTTCCATCAACAAGAATATTTCATATATATATGAACGCTTTTTGCAATTTTCATTGTTGCTCATATTAGACCCTAGGAAAAACAATGTAGACAAAGGATTGTAGCCACTTAAGCTTTGAATTTTCTTTAGAATAAAAGAATATATGGTATGAAGTCGGACTTTCGCAACATGGATTTGTACTGGCAAAAGGAAAAGCCAAGGATGAAAATGCAAAAACTTAAGGCGGTATATGATAGCTTCATTAAAATATCTGAGACTTATTTGAGGGCTAAGTAATTTCCTGCTGAAGAGTTGAATTTATACATGAAGAATTTGTTTGAAAAGGACGGAGCTGTTTCTTTTTAAAGTTAAAGGATGGAGCTGTTCTTTTCTGCACCTGCTTTTCTCTGTATTGGGATTGGGATATAAGGGCATACTGCCGGAGTTTGATTCTTCCCGTGAGATATAGTGAGACTTTTGTGAAGTTACCTAGTTTTTTTTTTTTGTCTCCAATGGGATTTGAACCTAAGACCTCATAGTTGTCAACCACTTCATTGACCTCTAGGTCCCATCCTTGGGTGCGACTTTGAAGTTATTAAGTTTTACATTAATGACTTGTTTATTTTGCTTTAGCTTGGAAAGCCTAACTCCTTTATCTTCTATGCTTCAGTATCTCCTGCTAGACTCTCTAAATGTATTTGTAGAACTTCAGTGACCACCAACCCAATCTGTGTGCTTTTACAGAAACCTTCTCTCTTTGTATTTGCTTGTTTATGTAAATATACTAAGTATTTCCTATGAATGACAGCCGCTGACATTTTCCTATGGCGGGACAAGAAAGTTACAGCTGGTGTGCTTGGTTTTGCCACTGTTATCTGGGCGCTTTTTGAGTTGCTTGAATACCACTTGCTCACACTTGTTTGCCATATTCTAATTGTTGCTGCAGCAGTACTTTTCCTGTGGTCCAATGCATCCGCATTCATCAACACGTATGTATATTTTGTAATCATAATTTATTTGTCCCATCTAATATTTACATGAAGATTCACATTGAAACCTGTGACCAGGGCTCCACCTCAAATTCCAGAAGTTGTTCTACCTAAGGATATTGTCCTTGGTGTTGCGTCCGCATTGATGATTGAAATCAATAGGGCCCTTGAGATCCTACGGGATATTGCATCTGGGAAAGACTTGAAGAAATTCCTTGTTGTATGTGCATCTAGCTTTATAACTGAAGTCCATAGTTTGATAGTTACTTTAAGGCTCAAGTTTCTTCCCACTGGTTCTCATCTTTGAGTTTCATGTTTCTCACAGTATTGATGTTAAATATTTGACATTGTACATGCAGGTCATTGTTGGGCTGTGGGTAGTTTCTATATTGGGGAATATCTGGAACTTCCTCACCTTGTTTTACATAGGTAAGTAAATAATTTTAATTTTGCTAACTGGTACTTTCATATTTTTCAATGCTCACTGTGACCACACTATTTGCGTATTTGATTCTAATTTGCATCTTCCCTTTTTTCTCTGCAAGCAGTTTTTGTGTTACTGCATACTGTCCCTGTGCTCTACGAGAAGTATGAGGACAAGGTCGATGCTTTTGCTGAGAAGGCAGAGGCAGAGATCAAGAAGCATTATGCTGTTTTTGACGCCAATGTTCTTAGCAAAATTCCAAGAGGTCCACTTAAAGGCAAAAAGCAATAGAGACTAATAAGTGGTGTCACTATGTTCATATTGGAGTTTTCCAGTTTTCAAGATGTTGCGACTCCCTTTGTTAGAGCCCTTTAGTTACTTGCTTTGCTTTATTGCACGATTTATATTTAAATGAGTATGGCATTTTGTGAGGTAGTTTTGATTTCCACATTTAGTTTTGGCTTCTTTTCTAGTTAAATTGTGAAAGACTGCTGTATGATCTATTGGCAGTCATGGACTGCTTTGCCTTATTTAAAATTGAGTTTTCAGCCCTCTATTGAATGATGGTAAAGGAAAATACTCGAGTTACAATTTTCACTTACGCCAAGTTGAAACACATCTTTGGTTTCCTAAGATTCACTGCAGTTACATTGTTAGTAACATTTGACATTTGTCAGAATCAATAGGTGAAATTCTCACAAAATGCTGTGTAATGTACATGGTGGAAACTATGATTGTCAGTCTCCTTGGCAAAGGCTCATCTTAACTTCTCAGTATCAGTTACGGTTCTGATTTCTGAACAGGTTTCTTGTATCTTCTTCACACTGTTGACTACAAATTCATGGCACTTCATAATTTGAACAATGAAGTACTACATCTTATTAGCAAATCTATCTTATCTAGGGATCATTTTCTTTTTCCTTGACCAGCCTTCCCTTGGGACTACCTTGGCTAGATCGCAGGTGAGTATTTCTTTGTTGGTCTTTGGCATCTTTCTATTTAAGTTTGTGGTCCAAACTAGTAGAAGTCGGAAGTATTGAAGAATTCCTTGTACAATGGACATGCTTCAATAAGTTGCAGGTATTTATAGCTTAGACCAGAGATGAAATCAACAAGAGGTCGTTTGATACATAAATTAAAGTTGAAATCTTGGTAAAATTCTATGTTAAACAAAATGGCAGTTTAAGTAAGGAAGCAACTTTAGCTGATCAGTTCTTGTACAAGGTATACAAGGCTGTGTATAGAGATTGAGGTATCTTCAAATCTGGCTTTAGAAGTGTATTTAAATTACTGAAGTGGAAATGTTGAAACATAGAATATTGATAATGAATGGTCATTGGTCATTGGTCATTGGTCATGAAAAGTGGAAATTCCATTCCAAACAAAAACAGTGGGACAAAAATGGGTTGTGATGATGATGTGGTGTCTTTTCTGAGATTGTCTAATTACTCAATGTAGTGATGTATCTTAAAGCATCAGAATGTAAGTTAGTTATCCTGGATTCTTTTTCTTCAAAAAATACCTTTAGAAAAAGGAAGAAATGAGTTTATAACTAGGTATTTGATCGAATTCGAGATGGAACAACTTCTTGAAAAGATTCTTTTGCCACTACCATACAATATTCATTTTACGTGGTGATAAAATTCGCATAGTGAAAATTACAAAAGTATACACTTTAAGACTTTAATTAACCTAAAATCAATATATTTATATATAATTACATAAAGAGTTTTTAAATTACATAGATAACAAAATAATTATTATTTTTTATTTAAATGTATTCTTTTTATCGATTTTCTCTCTCCTTTTCGGTTTACTATTTGATGTCTTTTAAATACGTGCCTTTTTATGTGGAGCATAATTAGGATATTAAATATTATTAACTTTATCTCTCCTAAATAGTCTCATGTATACACATTTATTACTTTATGATATTTCATGGGTTAATGACTGTTTTATTGGGATCTTAATTATTTGTTTCCTTTTTTGGTAAAACCTTTCATGTTTTCAATAAAGATGGTGTACTTATCTAGGTGATTCATAGTTCCAAGTAAAAACTTAATTTCTAACGCCTAACCATCCATCTTCTTCTTATTAGATTTCTAACCTTCCATCTTTCTTTGTTCTTATCGTTTGAAGAACAAAATTTACTAATTGTAACTTGGTGGCATAAAGATTATTTTATACAGCTAGTGTATAGAAATTAAGCTCTTTGTAAGACGATCATTTGAGGTTTTTGTGTTAGGGTTGATCAGGAGAGATCCCATACAGAGAAGGCCAATCTATCGGAGTGATTCTAGATGGTGTTGACAGTAATGGGAAGCCTCACAAGCTCAGATTGTACTCCATTGCTAGCAGTGCCCTTGGTGACTTCGAAGACTCCAAAATCGTAAGCTATTAAACTTCCTATCCCTCAAATTTGGACGGTAGGAATATGGAAAGAGAAAATTGATACTGATACTGTGAGTGAAGATGAAGCAGTTGTGCAAGGTGGTCAGTTAATTCAGAGGGTAAAGGATTAAAAAGTTTCATTTATTTAGACAGATTTTCATGAATTTTATTATGGATTTAATCTCTTGTTTTACTTTTGGATGGTACCTTAGTTGCGTTTTGGATATGTGTTGATGGTTTTGAATTTCATTGTTTGTATATTGTGTTAATTTTTGAGTTTATCTACCTTTATTTGGTTAGTATTTTGGTTAATTCTTGTGTTAACTTTATACTGTATTTTTTTTTGTCTCTGCCAATGTTTTAGTTTGATATATATACCAGTACGTTACCATGATTTGTGCCTCATTTATCATATGTAAACCAATTTTTTTACATGAACAGAATATGTTAATTCTGGTAACAATCCAAACCAAAATATTAACCTTTTATAGTTTTTTTACAATTCACCGTTCTAGGTTGGTATATAATTCAAACATTTGTATTACTTGATACAACCATTATTATGACAATTGGTTTTAGCATTACTCAAATATTAAATCAAATCATTATTATATGTGCTATTTGATTTCATTCAATGTTTTAGTTTGGTATATATACCATTACGTTTACCACATTTTGTGTAGTTTTATTATAAGTAAACCAATTTTTTTTACATTAACAAAGTGTGTTTTCTCTGGTATCTCATTCAAACCATGATTTTAACCTTAACTAGTTTTTTTCCAATTTATTGTTTTAGGTTGGTTTATAATGCAAACATATGATTTCTACATACAACCATTATTATGTTCCTATATGTTTACCAATTTTCGTGCCTAGATTACCATAAGTTCACCAAATTTTTCCTTTAACAGATTGTATTTCTTCTGGCTCCAGATTAAACCAATATATTAACACACCTCTTTTTTTCAATTTGTCCTATATTTTTACCAATATGTAGGCATAGTTTACCAAACGTTAATCAACTTCTTACATTAACATAGTCTATTATTTATGGTAACCAAGTTCTTCACAATAAATAGTTTTTTATTATTTATGTTTTAGGCTGCAATTTTATACATATAGCAGAATATCATCCATTAATATCTCATTTTTTATCACTATTTCTGCTTATTCACAACACGTAAATTAAATGAGTTCATGATAGCCATTAATAACAATTACGACTTCAATAATATGAATAAGTTAACAAACAATAATTAACTTTCAAATAAGGCTCCATTGAGTTCAACTGCATAATCAACTAAATGAGTTCAACTGCATAACTTTCCACATAAATGATATTTTGAAAAGAAATCAGGATTGCATCTTTTTTGATTTAAATAAACTTGGACACCCATATTGTTATGAATCTTCATTGGTGGAGATGAACCACTCACGGAATACTTGAGTTCCAAATGATAAATGGTCGTGTTCACACCCAACTGTGAAGATATAGTAGTAATCAAGCCTGCGTACTTGGTGTTTGCATCATACATCACTCCTTCAATATCGTAATCCACGTAATTACCTGTATTAAATTTCACTCTTAATAATTTGCCAAATTTTGCAGAATGCATTTACTACATCCATATACTTAAACAGGTTGGCAGTTACCTTGGTAATCGATGACACACATCTGAGTTTTTGATATACTCTAGTAAGTGACCAACTTTTTCACCAATTACTGTACTAATAATAAATTGGCATACTTGTGGTAATTCACACTAACAGTTATACCAAACAATTTATTATATAAATAAACATATCATAAATATTATGACATTTAAAGTATTATAATTTAGATAAAAAAATACACCAACACATAAATCAGAGTATTAATTTGCCATCAATTCATAGAAGCAACTATTCCAGCATAAGTACCAGATCACATACCAATTAACATATTACCAATTTTTCAATTTATTATAAACACCAGTTCAGATAATTAAAATACACCAAAAATGTACCAAAATATTACCAATTTTTCAATTTATTAACAATTTTTTTTGGATACAAACAATCAACATATTACCAATTTTTCAATTTATTATATACACCAATTCAGCTAATTAAAATACAACGATAATGTACTAAACTATTTTTTTATACTTGTATTTTATATACCAAATAATACAACAGAATACACAAATACATGCACCTGAAATATAACTTGAAGTTGGTATGTGTACACCATATCAAATACTAAAAGAAACTATTGATACAATTTGTTAACATACGCCAATTAAAAACACACAATTAATGATTTTATATTAAGTTGGTGCATTAATCACTCAATTAAACCTAAATTTTTTTTAAAAAAACTTTTTCGACACATCAGATTACAACCAAAAAATCACACGAAGTTGTTGTAATTACACCAAAATCGTTAATATAAAACAACGAATCAATACCAAAAAGAATAAAAACCCAGATGCTAAATTTTTATTTTTATTTAATAATTAAACCAGCATATTGACGCTCCAGAACATCAAACAAATCATATGAATTTATATTCCACTAAAATTGATAAAATAAACCAAAAGAATAACTTCAAAAAAAATTAAAATCGATATGTCGTGAAAAATCAAATACAACCACGTAAAAAAAATCATATAAATTGTTTTTTTTTTCAATTACCTGATGAGTTCCATCGCCCGCTGTGTTGAATTAGAATTGAAAAATTATTGGTATGCATTTTGGATCGTCGATCGTAGTAGAGAAGGGGAGTTTTATTTTTGTATGAAACCTCTCTTCATGGGAGATAATATATAACAAATTGGAGTAAATCAGGGAAGGTAAAATAATTGGAGAAATTTAAGGGATACGTGATATTTGTGGCTGACTTGGTAAACATTTTTTTTTTATAAATAAAAATTCTAGTTTTGAAAATAAAAAAATTGCTATATAATTGAAAAAAAAAGTATTGCTATATTGGTGTAATTAAAGTTATTAAGTTGTATATTAAAGTTTTTTGCCCTAAGCATATCCTTACCTATAGCGGACTCAGGATTTGAAACTCACGGGGGCACCATTGTTTTAATATAGACGCTAGCAAAACTTTCAATGACAACTGAGGAATAATGTTAGTGTTTAGTGGCAGAGTCAAAATTTCATTAAGGGGTTCAACATATAAACAAGTAAACACAAAAAAAATAATCCCGAAGGAGATTTGATCAACATCTACCATATAAACATAAAATAATAATAAAAGCAATGTAATTTTCTGTCAAATGGGGTTTGGATGAACCCCTCGATCCTACCTGGCTCCGCCTCTGATTGTGTCAGACTAGTCATTGGTGGCGTGAGTAGCACGAAAATACAAGTATATATATATATATATAGGTTAATATGGGTGATTGGGTTCTAGTCTAATGCTTAGACTTTACCATTGTTGAAATATCTAAGAGTGGTAACTTAGTAGTAAATGATGTACAAAATGTACGAACTATTGTAGGTTCGATTTCGCGGTACATCGATTGCATTATTTCTATGGTAAGCCATTCAAATTAAAACAAAAAAACTAATGGAAAGTGCCATTGGGGATTCAATCCAAGGTCACAACTCACAACCATGGGAAGCAGCGGCTTCAATCAGTGCACCTTACGTTTATTAAGCTGCACAGTTGAATAATATATATTGATTTCTTAAGGTATATTCTACACATACATAATATGTAAAGAATTTTCTTTTGAAGTTAATTGATGCACGTGACAAGTCTTAGCTTACATGTGGGTCCGCCTCTGTCTATATCTCCATTGAGCACACAAATTTTACAGAAAGGACTTTCTAGAGATGTCCACTTGAACTATTGTAAGTAATTAGACTTCTCATAGTTTAGATGTGCATTTAATAAAATGTGCCAAATTTAAGGGGGAATTTTAACTATTAACTCGAACTTTTAGCCTCCATTGTTATTTGATAGAAAGCTTGGAGGTGAGGCATGAAAGATGTGAGACAAGAAAGGAAGTGGAAGCCATGCAGTTGCATATACATACAATATTGTTGTATAAAAGAGATCCAACTTTCAGGAAGATAGTTTTCTATTTGTTTTAGTTTAGAGTAAATTTTAGGAATAGCAAACATAAAAATCATATTAGCGTTTTATGGCTACAATTTTGCTATTTGCACTCTATAGCCAAATTACTTTTGCTATGGAACATCTTATTTGTATAAATCGCGGCGATTTGTATAAAAATTGCGGCGATTTGTATGCAAAATGTGTTTGTATATGTGTATGTTTTATGTGTTAGGCTAGAGTGGTGAGCGAGATTGGGAGAGAGAGAGAAGAGATGCGAGCGAAAGAGGGCAGAGAGTGGAGAGAGATGAATTGTATACATTTTGGACGGTAAAGACGTTGATGTCTTAATAGTATAATGAATAATATATGTATATTATTTACGATAGTTCGAAAGTAGATTTATCTTTTTTCCCTTAAATTTATAACTGAAACATATATTTAAGTTGTGATAGTTTCCAACAGAAAAAAAAGGACTGAATATGGTAAAACTATGTATGGGGTCTATCTAAGATGTTAGGAGATACATAATACATTCATTAATATTAGTCTGAACTCTCAATAGGTCAAAACTAACCTTTCTAAATTTCGTGAGTTGTCCTTCGGGATGGCTCAGTTGGTTTGGAGGATGGTTATCCACACGGATGATCCGGGATCGATCCCCCCTCAATGCCTTTTGAGTCGAGCCTGTCGAATAGGGCTTGCCTAGTGCGGTTTACATCCCCTGTGTGGTTTGCAGGCTATTACACAGTGGGGGTTTACCCAGTGCGCACAAAGTGCTCACCCGATGGACAGAGGCTGCGGCAGAGGTTATAGCGGCTGCGGATTATCCTGGGGTTCCAAAAAAAATAAAAAAAATCGTGAGTTTTATTCGATCTACATCTAATAATTTTGTTGACTTAATTACGTACCTCCCTTAACTTCACAATTATTTAATAGTCAAGACCCTTCTAGACGCTAACAATTCACAAAAATGTGACACACGTGCTGCCACATGAACTTTCTTGTTTGAGATTCTTACAAACCAATATGGTTTAGTGGTTCATAGATGGTGATTTCTACTTGTAAAATGATGGAAATTTTTTATGAGACCCTTTGAACACACACACTAAATTGATCCAATTGCGAATAATTTGATATATCATCTTCTTTTAAACTTTCGAATAAACTGGCAAAAGATAAGGAAAATAAATCTATGGCTTGGAGATGCTTAGAAGAATTTGACTCATTACAAGTAGCGCGCATATGTATACAAATGTGAGTTCACCGTTTGACATAATCCCGGGTTTTAAGGTCGTGAAAATTGAATATAAATATAATTAAATATTTATACATTTCAGAATTTACTATCTCAATTCAAAATCCACATCTAAATTTTGAATTCGCCACACGACTCATAACTCTCTTTCTCCAACGAAAACAACACATAATATAAATTCAAATATTACTTTAATTTAATTTCCAGTTCTACTGCTATGACTTCCAGCCTACAACTAGCCCATTCCAGATTCCATTGTTAGACTTGGTCATCCTATAAAGGAATTAATTCACATTCAACTTCGGTTAAGGTACGTGTTTGATAAATTCGACTTTTAAAGTTCTTAACATTGAAGTCACACAACATTCAAAATAGTTCAGATTAATTCTTTACAATTTGCATATTAAGATAAGATTTCATTAGAGATTTAAGATAAAACCTTTGTTTTCTTTCCTTGTAATTGGTACAAAAACAAATGACCCCGTATAAAAAATACTGGATTAGATTAAACGTATAGCTAAAAAGCTACATCCACCTCTAATCTTATGTTGACTTATCTTTTTCGAAATTACACATTACATTTTCTTTTCTGATTCCTATTACCAAACTCAATATTATTTTATCCTCCGTCTCTAAAGCATACACCTGTATTTGCGTGTTTAACTTATAGACAACATGTTTTCCCTTGTTTTATGTACTTAAATTACGGTGCAGCTCCTAGGATTAAACCTACAGCTAAGATCCTATTAGGATTAACTATATATTACTTTGTTTGTTATAGTTTGAGTTGATATAATATTTAATTAAATAAAATAATATTTTTAAAATTTATAATCATAAATATGCGATATAATTTTTTTTTAAAATTTATAGTTTTAAACATGTCATTAATATTTTTATGACTATTAGAAGTTATAGGTACGTTAAGGCGCCGTCAATGAATTGTTTTTCTTTTTTCGATTGGTCATAATCTCAAGAAAAGCCGTCGATAGCCCTAATGAACCATCTTACTCTAACTGCTTCTATTATTTCGTTATTTTCTTTATAATTAATTACACTTGTAATATTTTAATGATTTAAGTTATATATTTTAAAGTAAATTACGGCTAAAGAAATGCGGTTCCTAGGACTAAATTAAAGTGGAAACTCAGTAGTAAATTCATTGTACAAACTTATTTTGGACGCAGTTCATGCAGAAATGTGAATTCTTGATTTTTATTAAGTCAAACTCTGCTTGAATATTGCTTTTTTGATGCACTCTCAAGAAAATGTACACACTTAAAAGGAAAAAAAAAAAAATCAAAAATTGCTTTAGCAAGTTAAAAGATTGAAATGTGATCTCTTTACCTTTTATAATTTGAATAGAAGAGACATCTCTTATGTGTAAGGATAAAAATCTCTTATAAAAGGACATAAGACTAAAAAAAGTTTGTAATATACTTAACATGTTATAATAGGTTATTTGCCTTATTTTTCCGAAGTTCTTTGTATAGTATTTTTTTAAGGCCATTGATAGTGTAAAGAATAATCTTTATACAATCTCAGTTTATAGAAATTGAACTTTTTATTATATGGTCCTTCATGCAAAAATTAGAGTGATCATCTCAAGAAATTAGTTAAAAGACCGAGGTTGCTTAAATGATAAATATCCTTCACTTTTAACCTTAAGAAATTGTTTGGTATTAGGGATAAGGTAAGATATCCCATATTCTAGATTGATATTGTTTTATCCCATCTTTCAAATGGATTAATTAGTCCATGAACTATAATTCATATACGTATCGAACGATCACTAAAGTTATGAGTTTGAGTCACGGTACGGTATATTGTACGGAGAGGCTCTTTCGAACGACCTCTAAAGTTATGAATTTGAGTGGGCTCTTTTAATACATTACACATATATTGTCGTGTTTGACTTAAAGATGTATCATTTTAATGGTTTGGTGATAATTAGTGATAGGCAGTCATTTAATTGACGGCTCAAAGATGCTTTCCTTTATTCCAGGCCGTCTATTTTTTTATTTATTAATATAAATAGCAATTTGACTTTTGATTTCCTCATGTTCCTTCTTCATTCTATATATATAATTTTTAATGCAGCTAAAAATATATATATACCATTGTGAGCCTGGAATTTTATATCATATCACTTTTTTTGTGTATGTATATTTTATATGGAAGCTGAAAAATATATTGGAGTATCAATCAATTAGTGGGGGCTCTTATTTTGTTTAATTAATATCATTGGTTTCTATTTTTATATTATAAAAATTAATAATTATGAATTCTTTTGATATTAATAGGTCGGTTTATTTTATATTACGTTGTGTTTCTTTTTTGGAGAATTCTAGAGTAAATTATTCTGTTGAGAACCTCCGTTGTGTTTCTGTTAATAAAATGAGATATGAGTGGGTACCCAAAACTATCTGAATGGAAATTGACTTAATTTATTTAGTTTTATGTGATGTTTGTTCAGAACTTTATTACAGTGTTTATTTTAGTAACTTTGTCATATAAGTTGCGACTCGACTAATTCAAATTCGCTCTAGGTAAGCCTATTTCTTACTCGAGGCTCGAACTCAAAAGTTATGATAAAGGGTAAATTAATGAATACTATCATAATGTGTATCAGCAAATACATGTTGTTCTGTTTTATTAACAGTCAAATTTGTCAAGAGAATGGAAGACAAATATTCAAGCTTCTACCTGCTATTTTCATATTGTTTACATCTTTTTTTAAGGATATTATCTTCATACATGGCAGCTGTATCCATAAAAAATATGATGTGTGCTTCCAAGAACTTAGCATGAATCATCCTACTTATAATGTTTCATGTGTCTTTCAGACTTTGTGTTTTTCTCTCAATCTTGGTTGTTACTAGTTGACCTCGATCGATCTTTCTTCGTCGTTAGACAGAAAAGTTACATCCTTTGGTGCTACAAGAAAGAGCTTCATTCAATCTAAGTACTGTGGCTGATCAAAGGTTTACATTTCAATTGCATAATCTTTCCTGTGTTTTTAGCACATACTTAATAATAAGATTATTTTCTCTTGCAGATCCTGCAGTATATATAGCCATGGAAACAAGTGAAATAACTAATTTTGCTACGAATGATTCAATTGAAGTACTTCCTTCTCTTATCAAATTTATTTCCGATGAAATGGATGACTTTGGCATCATAGTAGATAATCACCTTGAGCTAACAGGATCTAGTTTTGAGAACTCACCTGTCGTGGTAAGTCGTTCTTCTAATTAGTAAGGCTGCATTCTTCATTTGTACTTGATTCTATCAACAATCTAGATGGACCTGATGAATCATCACATCTTCCAATTGTTTGTGCCTTTTTACTATGCTTACAATTTATAATCTAGATGTTCCTGCTCATGGATGTAAGAGTGACCACTCGACTAAGGTTGTACGGTTTTACTTTCTAGCAGCCTCATCAACTTCCTGGTTTGTTATGAGCCAAGATTTGCCTAAAATATATAGCTATAGATCAAAGTCATAGATGTCATCAACAAAACGACCTTACTTGAACAGGATCTGTTCTATAGGCTCGTACCACTGTATCCTTGAAAAAAATCATGACATAGATGTCATCAGAAATTACCTTAAAGGCCTGAGTTTTCGACTCTCTTGAGGTCAAAAGTTGCTATCTCAAACTTCTTTTGTAACAGAACTACAAAAGAAAAGAAAAACTAGAAATGAATATTTGTGTTGAGAACTGATTTGCTGATTAATTTCACCAACAGTTGCAAGTTTGCTGCTGGCCTTATTTTTAATACGTTGCTAACATTTCACTGGCCTAATACTCTCTATTGATCTTTGTAGGTAACTGAAGCTGCTACTGAACGACAGCATGGAAGGAAGCATTCGGTTTCCATTAGTTTGCCACCCTCTCCTTTGGCAGGTTACTCACCACCAATTCAAAAAAGAGTTGTTTTCAGTGAGAATAATGAGATTATATTCAGCAATGTTGACTCTTCTGATTCCGCTACTACATCAACCGATAATAGTAACAGACGTAACAAAAAAGTCAAGTTTTATTCTCAGACAATGCCAAGACATACTGCATTTCCTGAGGCACCTGCTATGGGGAAACTTCTCAGCTATTCTGACTATCCATCAAGGAATCCCAAGATCATTAAGCAAAGGGATTCAAGGTTCGACTCTTACAAAACATGGTCTGGAAAACTTGAGAGACAAATTTCAACTTTGCGTGGAAAGAATGTGGAAGGACAGCAAGAGTCAAACTCTCGACCAACTGCAGAGATGGAAAATATTCCTGTAGACCGGTACTTTGATGCCTTGGAGGGACCAGAGTTGGATACTCTACGGGTAAGATTTTCTCCTTGGTTTCACCATCCATTTTATTGATCTGCAGAAATCTGCATCAAATGATCTAAGATAGTAGCTTTTAAGGATTACTCACATGTGGATCATGAAATGCACTTGCAGTTTGAAATGTCTTTATCTTTCTTTCCTTTGTAGTCTGAGATCAAGATGGTAATGTTGGTAACACATGTTTTATCCTTTACAGGCTTCCGAGCAAAGTATTCTTCCGGAGGACAAGAAATGGCCTTTCCTTCTTAGATATCCTATTTCTTCCTTTGGTATCTGTCTTGGTGTTAGTAGCCAAGCTATTATGTGGAAAGCTCTTGCCACTTCTTCCTCAACAAAATTCCTCCACATAAGCTTAGATGTAAATCTTGTCCTTTGGTGCATATCCGTGGCCCTTATGGCGGTTGTTGCTTTCACCTATGCTTTGAAAATCATTTTCTACTTTGAAGCAGTTCGTCGTGAGTACTATCACCCTATACGTATTAACTTCTTCTTTGCTCCCTGGATATCACTTCTATTCTTAGCACTAGGAGTTCCACAATCAGTTACTAAAACACTGCCCACAGTTTTATGGTACATTCTTATGACCCCAATCTTTTGCTTAGAGCTTAAGATATATGGACAATGGATGTCTGGAGGACAACGAAGGCTCTCAAAGGTAGCCAACCCCGTAAATCATCTCTCCGTTGTTGGAAATTTTGTTGGTGCTTTGCTTGGTGCATCCATGGGACTAAAAGAAGGCCCAATATTCTTCTATGCTGTTGGATTAGCTCATTATGTGGTCCTGTTTGTGACTCTTTACCAAAGACTTCCAACAAATGAGACGCTGCCAAAGGACCTTCACCCGGTCTTCTTTCTATTTGTTGCTGCACCTAGTGTTGCTTCTATGGCATGGGCAACAATCCAAGGGTCATTTGATTATGGATCTCGGATTTCTTATTTCATCGCTCTGTTCCTTTATTTCTCACTGGTAAGTCATTATGCTAGGCAGAGTTTTAGCATTCAAATACACCCTCTCTATCTATCGTAATGCAGCTAATGCCGAAGCCAGTGCAAGGTTTGTCTCAATATTGATAGATAATTGAAGATATAAGATGTGATATCGAGTTTCTGAGCTTAACGAGAATCATATTCCTTACATTAATTCTGAAAATGTTTGACGTTCAAGTGTCAGCCTAATCGTTTATTCTTGTCTCTTAACAGGCTGTTCGTATTAATTTCTTTCGAGGCATCAGGTATGTGTAATTTCCCTTTGTCCTGTAAAACCTCTCTTATTCCTCATCATCTTTGTCTTAGTTTCAAAAAGCGTGCGTCTTTTGTTAACTTCAGGTTTTCTTTGACTTGGTGGGCGTATACTTTCCCCATGACCGGAGCTGCTATTGCTACCATCAGGTATTCAGCTGTAGTTACCAACACTCTCACAAAGTGTCTAGTCGTCATACTTTGCTCTCTTGCTACACTCACAGTTACCGCGCTTCTTGTGACAACTATCATCTATGCCTTTGTACTAAGAGACCTCTTCCCAAATGACATTTCAATTGCAATTAGTGAAAGAAGGCATAAATCAAGTGGAATATGGCATCTTAGTAAATTTGGTAGCTCAGACACCAAAGATATTGAACAATATCTTAAATATGTAGATTCTTCGGATGAAAAAGATATTGAAGCTTCTCTTGCACATCCAAATTCTAGTACCATAGAGTTGATCACCTCTGACTCAAACGAAGTTCGTCAACAATGATTTATGCAGTTCCACAACCCTTTATGTTCTTAATTTTTTTGTAAAATTCTTTGTTAAGTGTTAATTAAGTGAGGAACAACAGCAAGAGTTTGACAGTTCCTGTGAACTAGATATAGAAATGTATTAAGTGAAGGTTCTTCTATGGAGATGTAAATTTGTTTTTTTGAGTGTCTTTCCAAAATTTTTACATTTTTGCATTTGTATAAACTGTTCGAGTTGAGTGTTCCTAATGTTATGAAGTTTCTTATATTTGTTCGAGTTAGTGCATTGCTTCTAGAGTCTAGTTCTAAGGATTCTAAAATTTTTCTGTAAGCTTATCTAACGAGAAGCAACCCTTCTCCTTATTCTTTCCTTTTATTTTGATAAGTTAGAGTGTAAGGATGTGCCCCTGACTCCTAGTGGTCAGGTTTTCGCCCCCTATATGCTCCTTTGGCTTATCTATTGAATCTCCGTGGAGGGAACCTTTGAAAAAAAGGTGCATAGCTAGCTGTCTTTTGATGTTTTGCAGGAAAGAGTCGCATGATAATTTTTTTGTTGTTCAGTTTAATTGCAAATTTGTGGCAATAATCATTTTATTTGGTGCGAAACTAAACTTTAGGCTTATGCAATAAAGGATTCACTACACCAAAATGATGTAAATGTCCTCTGCGGCGAGACCGGCACTGAATCCAATAATAATTAATTAATGGTGGTAACCATATGCATATTTATTGCTACTAAAAGTGGGGCCCGACTAAATTCGGATTCAAGATTTTCTTCATAGCCTCTCGAACCCAAGACCTCTCGATTAAGGATGGAGTAGTTCCACCACTGCAACACAACCTATGTTGGTGTTTCGATCATATGCTAGATAAGGCACAAGTACCCCCTATACTATGACCGAAATCCTAGAGACACATCTAAACTTAACTAGGATCCTATTACCCCCTAAACTAATTTAAAATGGAATAAATACACCACAAACGCTGATAGGGCTGGACATAAAATATCGAAAATTGAATTACCGAACCGAACCAAATTTTTTGGTAATTTGATATTTGGTATGGTATTCGAGAGTAAAATTTGAGAATTATGGTATTTGAGTTTGGGTTTGGTATGAGACATTAGTACCATTTGGTATTCGGTATTTCCCAAATACCAAATTATTTACTTAATAAAGGTCATATAGCAACATATTCATTACTCATTAGTACAAGTCCAAAGAGAGTTAAAGAATAAGCATGAATAATTCAAATACATGTCTTTTAGTTGCATCAATTTGTTTTTCTTAATGTTTTCTTACTTGTTGATCTTCTATTATATCGTGCATTCACATAAAACAAAATAGAAATGATTGGAGAAATAGTATTAACTTTGTAATACAATTGACTATAACTTCAATACGACATTACCTAATACCGTACCAAACTGAAGTTTAATTTACCGTTTCCCGAATTACCAAACCGAAATTTAAAAAATTGATATTTGATATCTACTTTTAACTAACAATTACCGAATTACCAAACCTGAAATTTGAGAAACCCAAACCGAATACCGAATGCCCACCCCTAAACGCTGACATGGCATAGAGAGTGTGCACAATCTCTTGAAGGCAAGTGATGAGTGCACAAATTGGACACATGTCACTTTTTGATTGGTAACTTTATAATTAGTTTGTACACATATTTATTGATATTAAAACTTATATATATTTAATTATTTTTATTTCTTTCTTTGTAAAATATTTATTTTAATTTCTTTTCACTTTGATTTTTTTTTAATTGATTTATTATCTTTTCACTTTTAATTATTTTTAAAAAATTATGTGTATTTTTTTAAAAATAATTTAAAAGTGTCCTTTAATTTTAACGTTTTAATTTTTTTATGTTTTATTTGATTTTCTTCACTTATTTTGATATCCGTTCTAAATTAACTTATTTTAAATACAAGACATTTGAAATTAAATTTGAAATCAAATCAAAACGAAAGACAAATAAAATAAAATATATAGAAAAATAAAAGAGAAAAAACAATGAATGAAGGTAAAAAAAAAAGTTTCGATACAAGGTAAAAAAATGTGTATTAACTTAATTTAAATACAAGATATAGAAAATAAGATTTTTTTTTTAAACAAATTAAAAAAATAATATTTATACACGTGGCAGACGAGTGTGTACAAACACAACCAACTTGGGTGGTTGAAGGTGCCACGTCAGCACAAAAGGTGCTCAAAAATACGAAAAAATGAGTTCAGTGGGGTAATAGGTCCCTAGCTAGTGATACCAAACTGTCACGACCCAATTTCTCAGGTCACGATGGTACCTACTACATCCCACCAGTAGGTAAGCCTAACCCTTAGCCCGGAGCCATAAGCAACGAGCTACCAAGCGGAAGCCAACAATAAAAAAACAAAAAGCTTATATCAAGCGAAGAAAGGATAATCAATAGAAAACAATATAGGAACCATCCCAAGACTTGGAATCAGTTAGTAGTTGAGCATCTAATCCAAAATAAGAGTTTAAGGCTTTCACAAACACAAGGCAAGTACATGTTGTCTCTTAATACAATATAACGACTAAGCCTAGCCAAAACAGAAGGAAACCGGTAGCTCCAGACACCATAAGCTCACCCTAATCTACGAAATCCCAAGCTGCTCTGCACGACTCCAAAACAACGGTGATAAATCAACTGCAATCTGCAAGGGGCAGAAGTGTAGTATGAGTACCAAAAACGGTACTCATCAGGCAACGATCGACTGAGCTCAAAGATAACACAAACATAAATAACAAGTGATAAGGAAAGCATAGCACAAGTAACTAAACAAGAGATACTAAAGAATCCAGGAAATAAAGAATAGACATAGGAAACAATGGGTAAGAAGTCGAGTCAACAACACACCTGAATCGCAAGCCAACAACCTAATTGCAAGCAACTAAGATACCAAGTCAACTATCCAGTGTCAGGAGGACCCACAACCACAATTCTAAAGTAAAAAACCTACCGGGTAATAATAAAACAATAGCAGAGAACAGAACATAGTTAAACAATAACCTAACCGGACCTCCATAAGCCCGGACGGTACAAGCAACAAACATAACCCAACCGGCCCCCATAATCCGGAGGGTACAAACAACAAACAACTATACTGGTGATAGACAATGCATATGAATGCAGGGTGAGCAGCACCATCCAACCTCTAACCAGAGGTAACAACCTCGAACCGCATAGCATCATCATTAGACTGGAATAACGACCTCAAACCATCAACATCAACCTCAGACTGGAAATAATGGCCTCGAACCATGAGCATCAGCCTCAAACCAGAAAAAACGTCCTCGAACCGTGAATAACCAATAATGGGGCCGCCTACCAAGTCAATAAACTCCTAGGGGTGCCAGCAAGACCAAAAACATGCATGAAAGGGCGTCGACGCGCCGATTAGTCAAGTAAAAACTGAGCACATCTCAAATGCCTCTAATATCTCAAGTATAAAAAGGAGCACGTCCCTAACGCTCGTAATCTCAAAATTCAGTAAGTCAAGTGATCCAGGTGGTACGACTCCCGTTAAAATCAGTTTAAAATAAAAGTTGAGTAAAATAGTATCTTATCATGAATGATAAATCTGTCAATGCATGGGCTGAGATCGTACCACAAAATTCGTGAAAATGCACAAACAATGCAATGCAATCCATCACCAGCATTCAAACAAGGCACTTAAAATCAAATAATTATACGGCCGATGTAACCATACTACCAAGGCAGAGAGTACTAACTTTGAATCCAACTAGTCCTCATATACGGCCTCGGGCCCAACAACATAATCATAAGCTCAATAAGGATATATCATACCCACCGCTAATCAACAAGCAAAGGGATCAAGAAGAGATTTCAAATCTATAAAAGGGGAGAAAACTCAAAGGACGTTATCCTACCCCAATCACATCGCTCCAGTCCCATCCTGAGCACAGCTTTGACCAACCCACGACTATGACGAGCCACCAAGGTCACAAGCATCATCGCAAGCAGAATGACATAAAACAAGCCCTAAAAAGAGCAAACTATAACTATGAGGTGATGAAACACAACCTCAATAATCTAATGTTCAGCCTAGTCTAAGGTCACCACGAATCAATCCTAACAAGGATAAGCAAGATCATCTACACCACAAGCGAAGCCATAGCCTAAACTAAGGATTCTAACACCTACAATATACCCAAGGCCCCTACAGAATCAAGAAATGATGGAATAACAAGAGAAAAACTAAATACCCAACAAAATACCATCTGAAATTACATGAAACTTAAAAGAATGACCCGATGACCGACTGTCATTACAACATCCACTACTAAAAGGACTTTCATCTGTGAAAGTAGAAGGATAGACAAAGCCTAAAGGCATAAAAAGACGAGGATACTGAGTCTGCATGCTCCACCAGACCCTTAGACAACCTCTCGGATCAAACAATGCCATCACATAACTTAGGCTAAGAGGAAAATCCTCAAATTCACTTCAAATTAAAATTCCAAAAAGTCCTCCAAATTCATTTTGGTCTCCAACTCTCACCCAACTGAACTAGACTTGCCTAAAAGCACCAGATTCATCTGAAAAGCAAACATCACACCAAAACAACATAATTGATCAAACGCATGACTATGGCAGATGCAACCCAACTCCCAAATCAAAAAACTAACCTTATGCTCCATATCTAACATCTTCTAACCACCTAGAGCGTTTTATCAGTCTTTAGTTATCCTAAACATCTCCAGCACCAATTGAAACCTTTCTACAAGACCACATCACATCAACCTTAGATGAACAACATGCTTCTCCCGAACATCGAGGAATGACAACTGCCCAAACAAGGAACTCAACTCAAGTCAAAACCCCAAAATCCATTTCTAACCCTCAAAACCAACAAACCCATCTGAAACACGACCTTCTAAATCTGACCACACTAATCCAAAGGACGACCATTATGTGAACGACAAGGTAGAACTGAGCCCCACTCCAGCGACCTATTCCAACCAAAGGAACTTCTGAAACACCGACACCACGAGCTCACAAACTGCTCTGCCACTGCAAATTCGAGTCAAACACCACAGTCTAATGGAAACCAAGCCGGCAGGCGGCGTATCAACATAGACAACTGACTAATAGTGTCCCAAGGGTATCAACCCTATCATGAACCATGCAAGCTACCAAGCAGGACAAAAGCAAACCATGCATACTAAACTAGAGCCAACTCCAAAATCCTACAAATTACCATGACCCCATCCTGAAGAAGATGTACCTTCTTAGCAAGTTTCCATTTCCCGGCAGGGCTAAGGCCTGAAATCACCGATGAGCACCACCTTTCCGACTCTAAATCATACACCCGCCTTGAGGGCTATCAACAAAACAACAAAGAACCAACACAACAGCTAGTCTAGGCACAACAAGGGATCACACCTCCACCTTCCAACTAGCCATAACCAACTTCCAAGACCACAAGAAGCGGATGAATCCAAAAGAGCAAAAGCAATCTCCCAACTACTACTCAAATGGGTTAGCTCACAACTAAGCCAACCTCCTAAGCCAACTAGGCCCTACAATGAGATTTCGGTCATAATTTAGGAGATACTTGTGTCTTATCCCCTTTAGTAATTTCATTTTATCATTTCTTAAGTCTACATTAAAGTCCATGTATGAATATTAATATCGTGTTACACGGGTGGGAAGATATTGAGTTATATAATTGCATCACATTGGTTGTCTAAGAATTTTTTTTCCTCATAGTTTATCAAAGTTATTACGTTACTCTATCTAATTCTGTAAGATTTTGAGTTAGGTGTTCATATTTTTTTCGCATTTTTTTTCTCAGCCACGGCAGTGAATCATCCAAACAATAAGAAAATTGCTATTCTCTGGCACGTGTATTTTTATATAAAAAAAAATTGGTACATAATTTAATTCGAATAATCACATAAAATTATTAAAATATAAATTTCTGAGTAATCAAAATAAAGATCAACAACTATTTTAACTTAAGGATATTGCTTAAACAAAGTTCACTATATAAAAGAGGTTTCACAATGAAAAAATTGAATATGTTGAGCGGAGAAGGGCCTAAAATAGCCCTCAACTATTTGAATTGATATAATATTGCCCTTCATCTACGTTTTGAGTGTGAGCAGGTTAGAAATAAGGGTATTTTGAGCCAAAAGTTTGAAGTCAAAAATATTTGTGGGCCAAAAGGTGGACGGGGATAGTCTTGTACCAATTCAAATAGTTGCATTTTAGGCCCTTCTCCATATGTTGAAACTTAGATAAATTTGAATTTATTCAACCTCAATTATAATTTACACCAAAGAAGAATATTAAAATAAGAACGCAAAAAAGTTATACCAAAAGTCATAAATCACCATACACTCAATTCATAATCGGTGAGACATGATTTATCATCCATCTTATTAAGTCACAGAGAAGTTAAATCAATATGCTTTACTTCATCATTTACTTATACGTATAGCTAATATTGACTGATTTATATTGGAGCAAAACAAAAAATAGGACTATAAATTAAAGGGAGAAATTCTCAAGCAGCTAAGCCAAAGAAAGGATTCTCTAACAAAAAGGAGTTAATGAGTTTAATTACAAACTCAAGTTTTAATTTTATACCTAAAGAATTTATTTTAACCATGTATTAGAAAAAAAGTGAATCCTTTTATAACATATTTTCAAACTCACTTTTTAAAAAAATTTCAAAAGCAGAGGCGAATCTAAGATTTAAAATTTTTTGTGTACTAATAAATTTAAAATATATTTTATAAAATAGGGCTCTAGTTGGATTCAAACCCTGGTCTCTCATGTGGTTCCTTTAGCTTGTACCAACAACACAAGGAAAATCCTATACTCCTCATGAGTACACCGTTAATTCTATCATAGTTTTTATCAATTTCTATATATATAGTTAACGGGTGCACGTGCACCCCGAATATGGGTCCGCCTCTGTTCAAAAGCATACTAAGGTGCTTTTGTTACTTAGTCATTGGTGCAAAAGATGAGGATGACCAGTACCCTTTTTCGACAAATAGATTTGAAATATAATTTGTATTTTTTCGGATTACACTTTTATTATAAATTAATAGAACTTTAAGTCCTTTTCGAAGATAAAAACAATTCACTAGGCAATCATATTCCACAATCATGGTTGTTAAAAGAAAATAATTAGGAGGAACGTCAAAAAAGGTAGAAGGAGACCTGATTTGAAGTTTATAAATTATTTTAAATTAATTTTTTCTATATATTCAATAATTTTTAAATATAAATATTAAATTTAGACTAAAGTCACTGATTTGATCGAAGCCATAATTGAAGCGCTATGCTCCTCCGTTGGTTCAGAGAAACAAAAAGTCAATCCACGACCATAGTCCTTATGCTAGAATTTCATGCTTTTTTGAAAGGTCCCCACAATATCATCAATCATCATCTTTGAAAATTATGATGCTTCATCCTTCGCTTTGAAAATTTGTAGATACAAGTAACTTTTTCTAGTTATTTTAGAAGCTTTATAAAAAATAATAATATTAATTTTAAAATATCTATTTAAATGAATCAATAATATTCATGGTTTTTGGGGACATTTTTCATGTGAATTTTTTATGTTGGGCATTGAAAAGGGAGGAATTGAAATTACTTAGCCGCATACGAAATGAAATGAAGAAAAATATATTGTCATGTTAGGAAAATCATATTAAAGAAAAACAGACTGATTTTTCAAATAGTTACATTATCAGTTTATTTTTTAATGACGAGACGATGATATAAAATAAACTTAAATGACAGAAGTAGGAATCTATCTCCAACTAATCCAAAATCCAAATTTATTTGAAGTTGATACATATATGATTGTTGTCTCATCATATATAGATATCGACATTTTAAGTTTTAAAAGTCTTCTAGACATACAAATATTATGACACCTTTAAAATTATAAATTTTAAAAGTTTTTTTTAAAAAAATTTCATATTTAATAAATAACGCCACATAAATTAAAATCAGAGTATAAAAATATCATTACATATATGACTTTACAAAGCAGAAAGCAAGACATTTTCCAAGTCGGAAAGTGATTGTTCTTTGAGAGAAAAGGGGAAAACACAAGGACAAACAATGTGAGTCATTAAGATTCTTTGTCTCCTCAAAACTTCCAACAACACAAAGAAAATATTTTTCATACATCTCGTCTTTTTTTCTTTCTTTCTTCTATATATCATTCAAGTAGACTTTCATTTCTTCCTTGCTTACTGAAAAAACCTTCACTTATTACTCATCACCTGAAATAGACAAATTAAGTTTTAACTATCAGTAGTATAATAATGAAAAAAGGATGTATGTTGCGGCAATTAATAAGCGGTAATAATATGATCTGAATATTTATAACCAACACTTTAATATAAATGTCGTTAAAGGCTTTAGTGACTTGATACAATGACTTAAACTTAATTATTGCTAAAAGTTTGTACAGAAAAATCTAATATACCTTTTGTTGTAGTGTATATTCAATTGTAGTTTATATCCATTAACTATATATTAATACTAAACTAATAGAGTAATAGTATAAACTATCGAGAAAATGCTTTTTAGACCTATAAACTCAACCCAAAATTTTAGTTTATGAGATAGTAAATTGTAAAAGAATGTACATACTAGAGATACAACAACTCATTCTTCTAACATGCCCGACATGTTCAAAACTAGACAAATAAAACTTAATACCATTGTAAAGTAAATAAATTGCCAAATTTAACTTATGATATGAGAATGGTTCAAAATCATATAAAGAGAGAAGACACAAGCAAAAATAGTTATGAATTTGATTGAGGAGCGCTAATCTTAGAATGGATTAGAGATATGCCCCTCGAGATCACTTAATTACTAAAGAAAACGTTATTGTAGGATATTTTTTATTTAAATATAGAGAAGAAAGTTGATATGACATACCATTAATAGTTCTTTTGCAATGAAGAACAGCTTCATAAATAGATGCCTCAGAATCACAAGATCTACGCCAATCCTCTTCAGAATAATTAGCTATACTTGTCCTTGGAGTCAAAGATGTTCCCTCAGAACTTTCCAACTTCTTCATTAACATTGGTCCCTCCAGCACCATTGTACTACTACCACTTTTGCACCCAAAACTCATTTTCTGGCACAAAGGCTTCAGAAAATCCAACAACTTCTGAAATATCCCAACCCCTGAAGATCTCTTATGCACTTGTTCATCAGAATTCGAAGGCTCCGCCATATTTTTTTTCATTATCAATTCCTCATGATCAGATATTGGAAAATTGAAATTGATGAAATCATGTCGATTAACATTAGAGAATCTCTTAGATGGAGGAAGTGAAGGGTCCATTTCAATGAACGCGGATTCTTCTTCTTCGTGATATTCCATGCTATTAAAATTAGCTAATATCTTCGGGTAATTCTCCATCTCCAGTCGCTTTGATTTTTCTGCATACAAACAAGATGAGACACAAAAATAATAATTAAAAGGGGTCTCAATCTCATCAAGATTTTACATGGAAAGTAAGGTATATGGGGGTCACAGTACGTAGTCAATTTTTAACGTGTGATATAAGGAACTTTGTTATTATCTACTACTTAATAAGATGAATATTTAACATTAAGAAAAATAAAAAGTCATTTATCAATGTTTTTTTAAAAATTTCATCCTTATTAGTTATTACACAATTAATGAAATGTTACTTAAGTGAGATGTTTTTTTCGAGAAAACATAAAAGGTAGTTTAGAAATGATTTGAGATCATTAAATATCTTCTAAAAAATGTGTAAAAATAAAAAAGAGATAATATGAAGAAAAAGAAAACCGTATTATTTTGATCGAATCCTTTTGCTTACAATAATATTTAAGTCTGGCGGTCTGCTACAGACCAATTCCATTAAGGAAATTTTCAAAAACATACCTATCAACATAAAATATTATGTCAGTCTAGTATATAATATTATATATAATGTATCAATCTTGTATAAAAAATACAATAATATATAAAATTATACACAAATATGGGCTAAACTGAATAACAAACTCAAAATATGAATTATGTGGAAAAATATTTTCTCACAAAGAAATATAAAGCGTATTAATTAATATGAATAAAATAAAATGAAGGAGTAAAGAAATAGATAAGCAAACCCCACTTGCACTCATGAACATGCATTATATTACATCTAAAGCTTACTCTTAATTATACTAATTAATTCTAGTATATTTACAACAACTAAGCTTCATAAAGAAGCTATGACTTTATTGGAATGGACAATAATAGCCAAGAAATTAAAATGTCTGTTAGTAATAAATATGTTGATGCACTCATGTCCACAATCCCCAAACTAAAATAAAGCCATAGAATAATGAAAATTGTACCACAAGCTTACAAACTACACATTACACGCAAATCTTCTGATTTTGTAATTAGTGTTAAAAGAGTTAATTACATCATATCCCTGCTCTTTTTTAAATTATAATTTTTTTTTAAATTTGGTGAAATTCGAATACATCCCAAAACGTCCTAATACATCACGTCCCGAGTTTGGATACATTGTTCAACGTCCCGATACATCGCGTCTCAGTTTCGGATACATCACTCAATGTCCCGATACATCGTGTACGTCTCAATACATCGAGTATAGCGATGTATCCGACCTATACATCGCGTAAAGTGACGTATCCGAAACGTTTCGATACATCGCGTACGTCCTGATACATTGTGTATAGTGATGTATCGATACATCGCATAAAGTGATGTATCCGACCGATACATCACATAAAAGTGATGTATCTGAAAATAGGAGAGAGTAGGAATTTTTACAATTTTTTCAAATGATAATTTTTTTTAGAGAATATGATAAAATAAGTTGTATATTTAGATAATTTTTCTTTTATTTATTCATGACCACAAAACAGAGTCCGGCTATCAGCCCATCCAAAATTGAGGTAAATTTTACCATATATATATATATATATATATATATATATATATATTATTTTAAAGTTTATCACATAACAATAATTTTTTTTTCTTCCTATTTTATCATATAAATGTCAACCAACTTTAGTTAAGCTAACGAAAATATAATTAAATTTCGCCTGAATTTTTGTATTTTATATCGAAAATATAATATAAGTCATAGTATTCCAAAATAAGTAAATTACATTTGAGATAATTTTGAAAAGCCTCTCAATTTCGGTTCATAAATTTGTTGCGGTTTATGATATTAGGTTGTGCTTACCTTCTTTTGGTTTTTATGTACTAATTTTAACTCATTATTATGAATTAAAAGAGATATAATTTACCTATTTTGCCATACTAATATACTCATTTGTGTAGTATATTTCATAAAAAAAAAAAAAACTTTTAAAATTAGCAAAAGAATGCTCTTACAACATCAACAAATTCAATGACAAACTTGAACTTTACAAGCTTGACATGGTCCAAGACTTCAAATTATTAGAAAAAAAATCAAATTAATGAGATAAATACAATTTTGTCAACAGGGAAAATCAGTGTTACAGAGAAAAAAATTAGGAAAAGGTCTCTGAAGGTTCATAAATCAAATTAAATTGTGGAACTATACTTCTATGTAGGGCTTGTTCAAGTTTGGAGATCTAAAAACTTAGCGACGTTATGCCGGCTTTGGAGTTTCGTGTGCGACGTGTTTCTCTGATCGGGCACTTTCATTAAGATCAGCTTGGAATTGCTGGGTTTTACTTTATTCGGGGGTGGAAGTGATAGTTGCAAAGAACCTCAATTACATTTCAAACTGCTAAGCAACAAGTCCAGTTAATATTACAGGTGCATTATAACATCATATACACAAGATTCAAGGGAAATCATCTTTCATCCGTCTAGATATGAAATTTAACAATACATGGGTCTAGTAAAGTTGAGGCAGATAATTGAAGTTGAAATGCAAGCTAAATGTGTTCTTTGCAACTATCACTTTCTCCCCCAAATAAAGTAAAAACCCAACAATTTCAAGCTGGTCCTAACGAAAGCACCCGATAAGAGAAACACGTCGCACACAAAACTTCAAAGTCGACACAACGTCGCTAAGTATTTTAAATCTCCAAATTTGGACAAGTATTACACAGAAGTATAGTTCCACAATTTAGTTTGATAGTTTCATTTAGTATGTTTTTTGAGTTAACCATCTACTAGTGTAGTCATGGTATATTTATGATACTGTATGTAAAAATTTAGGTGTATTTTATTTTTTAATTAACTTGACTAAAATTAAATGACTTTTACACGATAAAAATTAGGAAATTAGTAATTTTTGTGTGATAAATTTTAAATTGAATGACTTTATATGACAAGTAGAAATATAACTTTTGTGTGATAAATTCAGAATTAGATGACCATCAGTGAAATTTACCTTGAAAATTTGTATGCAGATATTTGTGAAATATAAGGTGCACATAAATGTGGGATTAAAATAATTATTAAATTGAGAAAATACATATAAAAAAAAATTCTAAACTTGGCAGGATAACTTACTTTAGCCCTTTAACTTTACGGGTAATCATTTGCCCACCTAATCTCATTTGAAATGAATTTAATATCACCTTAAGATTATAATATCAGTCTCACAGTGGCAAGTGCATCTCACACGCGCCATGTCATCGACACCTCACCGCCACAGCACTGCCACGCCAGTGCTACCTTGAAACTTATTTAAATTTTTATTTGTTAGTTCTTCTTTTATTTCTTTTTATATGACCGAAATACCAAAGACACGCCTTAACTAATCTAAGGTCCTATTACCCCCCTAAACTCATTTTTTGTGTAATTTTATACACCTTTTGGCTTACGTGGCACACTCCGTGACTCCACTTAAGTGAGGCGCGTGAGAGATGTTTGGAGGCCACGTAGGCCAAAAAGGTGTACAAAATTATAAAAAAAATAAGTTCAGGGGGTAATAGGACCTTAGTTTAGTTAAGGTGTGTCTCTGGAGTTTCGGTCATAGTCTAGGGGGTACTAATGCCTTATCCCCCTTTTTTTTATTAACAATTTTAGAAAGAAAAAAAAATTAGGAAAAAATGAGGATTAATCTTACATTAAAAAAAAATTCAAGTTCATCACCATTAATACAAACACTGTCTTAAATAGTGATTTTGAAGCAACAATTTTCAACATCAACAATCTTCTCTTTTCAATTTTCAAAATTAGTGATATCAATTTTGATTCATATCTTGAAAAAAAAAAGATACTCTTCTTAAAATCAAAAATTAATATGAGTGAAAGATCAGAAGTAAAGAAAAAAAATGGTCGGTGTTCAACGATGAATGAGAAAAAGACGAGAAAAATGACGGTTGAAAGAGGGAAGGTTTGGAGTAAGAGAAAGAGGGTGGGGGTGTGGGGTTCGAAGAAGGAGAAATGGGGTGGGGAGTTTTGAAGAAGGACAAAGAGAGGGGGAGGGGGGTGTTTCGAGTAAGAAGAATGGGGTGGTGCAAGGGTGGTTGAAGGCGGCAGGGGGTGGTGGGCTGTGAGGAAGAAGAAAGTGTAGGGTTGCTGGTAGCTAAGGGTGGGGTGATGGGGTGTGAGGAAGATGAAGAATGAAAAATGATGGTTGAAAAGAAAAAAAAGGGGACCCACTTATCTTTTTCCTTTTTAATTTTTTGCCAAACGCGCTTGCATTTGTTTCACTTGCCATGTCAGCGATTTGGGTGCATTTAAATTCACTTGATACTAGATTAGGGGGGGGGGTAAAGAATTACCCGTAAAGTTAAAGTGCTAAAGTAAGTTCTCCTACCAAGTTCAGGGGGATTTTTATGTATTTTCTCTATTAAATTATATCACGATTATTGATAACAATTAGGTTAGGGTGATCCCAAATTTAGAATTGAATACTTAGAAGTGCAAAAGCAAAAATAGAGAAGAATCTATAAATTAGAAATAAGGATATGCAAAATGTGAAGGAACAACTCAAGAAATTTGTTGAACAACTCAAGAATTTTAAAAAACGTGATGTTCAAAATTCTTGACAAGATTCAAGTAAAAATATATAGATTTATGAAAGAAATTTAATGATTTTACTTGAGAAAATTAATCAAAATGATAGATCTGAATCTTGACTACTTTATTAGTACCTTAAGACAACAACTAGTACGTGGAAAGTAGGAACTAGTCGTTTTATAAAAAATACCAAAAAGAAACCAAAGATATATATATCACAAGAAGAAATTACCTTATACGTAAAGATAGAAATGGAAGCATGTCAACAATCAATAAAACTTATATGATATCTAGATAATAAAAACGTAATTAAGAAATTACTAACCTCTCGAAACCATTTCACAGTTCGTTCAAAGCAAAATTGTCCAGGTCTGCAACTTTCTACTAAAATCAGATCAATTTCTCCAATGAAGGAGCCTTTTTCTCCAAAAATACTGTGTGCGTTTTAAAGTTTATATCATTCAAAACGTTACAAATCTGACTCTAGAAGACCAGTTAAATACAGTCAAAACTTGTAGATATTACTGCTTTTAAAATATTTTTTTCTTTTCAAAATTCATTAATTAATCAAGCATAGTATGGACCACAAATTTAATAATTGAGTCTTCAAATTATGTTATTGATTCGTAAATGAATTAATTCTACCATAATAAATTACAGATTATTTCACTAAAAAATTGTAATTACACTGTTCAGTTCAAGTTTGAAATCTTACATTAAATTTTATTTAACTTCCTATGTTAGAATTATCGTTATCAATCAATTAGATGAAATTTTTGACAATTTAATTGGTGAAAATCATTTTCACCCCAAACTTTGCTTTAAAATAAAACTCCCCCTCAATTTTAAACAATAATCAAACTCCCCCCTTTATCCTAATTAAAATTTCAATATGTCTATTATACACTTTCATTATTAACTTTTTTTAGTTCTTTAAAAATCATGATATTATCATTTTCTTGAATTCATGTAACAATTTTTTCATAAAGCATAAACCTTTTCTTTTGAACGAAAAAAATGAGAAATATAAATTAAGTATATAAGCTAATGATGTTTTATAATGAAGTAAATTAGCATAACGAAAAAATAATATTTTTATTAATAATAATCCAAACTCTAATATTTATTCATATAAGTGAAAATATCAGAGAACAAGAGTTATACAAATATATTTCGATGTAAGAAATACAAAATAATTAATTTAATTAAGGTCAATTTATATAGATTTTAAACTATAATTTATGTAATACTCCATTAATGTCAATCAAAACTTGTTTATTTATATAGACAATAGAGAATGTCTCCGCCCTTTATATTATTTGACCCTCATTCTAAAAATAGTTGTTTCGATTTACTTGTCCAATTAATGGAATCAAAAGAATTTTTAAATATTTTTTATTTCTACCCTTAATATTAAATAACTGCATAAAGTAATAGTAGTCGTAAAATACACACATTCATACATATACACACGCTTAACGCATATTATATTGAAATAACGGTCATAAAATAATATTAAATTTTGTAACAAATTCTTAAAAATATTATTCTACTTAAAATGTTAATGAACTTAAAGAAAAAAGTTATAAGTACCTACGTTAAAATAACGGTCATAAAATAATATTAAATTTTGTAACAAATTCTTAAAAATATTATTCTACTTAAAATGTTAATGAACTTAAAGAAAAAAGTTATAAGTACCTACGTTAAAATAACGGTCATAAAATAATATTAAATTTTGTAACAAATTCTTAAAAATATTATTCTACTTAAAATGTTAATGAACTTAAAGAAAAAAGTTATAAGTACCTACGTTAAAATAACGGTCATAAAATAATATTAAATTTTGTAACAAATTCTTAAAAATATTATTCTACTTAAAATGTTAATGAACTTAAAGAAAAAAGTTATAAGTACCTACGTTAAAATAACGGTCATAAAATAATATTAAATTTTGTAACAAATTCTTAAAAATATTATTCTACTTAAAATGTTAATGAACTTAAAGAAAAAAGTTATAAGTACCTACGTTAAAATAACGGTCATAAAATAATATTAAATTTTGTAACAAATTCTTAAAAATATTATTCTACTTAAAATGTTAATGAACTTAAAGAAAAAAGTTATAAGTACCTACGTTAAAA
>JAJONR010002510.1:0-74314 GCA_029582245.1 Solanum etuberosum | reverse complement strand
AATGGTTATGATTACCTATTCAAGGCTACCAAGGAAAAGTACTATTACTCAATCCAAGCTAAGCATACAACATATAAGAGAAACACTTCATAATTAGCTTCAAGTCATACTTGTGCAATGCATGGATAAGATCCCATAATCCTACCAATACTAAGTACCAATTTAGGCTATCATACTTAAATGATTACTATTTATCATTTCTAGACTACCAAGGAATAGCACCCTATTAGGCTAGACCAAGCTACCAAGGAATAGTCACCATGTTGGGCTAGACCAAGCTACCATGGAAGGCATACTATCATGCAAGTCCAAGCTATACAAGGAAGAGTACAATTTCTCCATCCTAGCTACCATGAAATGATTTGGCCTAATCATGTCATGCTATCATGCAAGTATTCTATGAAACTAGTGCAAGCTAACCATAGGGAGGGTATGATCTCTTAATCAAAGTCTACCATGAAATGGTCTTGGCCTAACCAAGTCATGCTACCATGCAAGCACTCTATGATGCTAGTGCAAGCTACCCTTAGGAAAAGTATGATTTCTCAATCCTAGGCTACCATGAAATCTCCTAACTCAAGCTACCAAGCTTGGTCTTATTTTACCAAGTCAAGCTATTCATGAAGGGATCTTATATCACAAATTCAAGTTATTCTAGTCTAACATGTTTGATTCATTTTAGGTGAGTAAATCTTTCAACCTAGAATCATTCTATGTGAGAAAACCTTTCACATCATGTTCATTATGTGTTCATGAGAATAGTCTTTCAATCAACACATCTACATATCATAATCATAGACACTTTACTCTCAAAGTGTTCATAAAGCATTTACATAAGTCCTATAAGGACATGCATAATCTCTTACTTTCATAATATAGGTCATGTGGGTAAAGTCCTTCCACAATAATGCTATATACAATTCAACCTACACATTCGCCTCACTCTCAAGGCCTTACCATTCCTAGTTCATCTTATTAGCTTTACTTTCAAACCCTAGTGATCAAAATTCATGACTACAAGACTTACTCTCAAAGATTTACCTCTTACAATCATCATTCATATCTAGATCACAAGGCATTCTAGTCATAAGCTTCATTTTTAAGCAATTCTAGTCATAAATCATCATAAAGGTTCAATATCAAACTTTACTAGTCATGATCCATCGTATATACTTTAGTCTAATTCAATTCATGTTTACATGCTTCTATTCTTGAACAATTACTATACATGTCATCAATTCTAGAAGATTACTTATGAATCCTCAATTTCCCTTCACAAGGCATAAACCCACATTAATTCAATTTCATCAATTACACTAGGGTTAACCATGGAAAACATGTAATATCATCATAATATCATGATTACCTACTAATTCTATCATAAACAATCAATACCCACTCAATTGGGTCAACATACAACATAACCCACAACATTGAAGAAACCCTAACTAGAATTGGGGTTTTTCTTCATCAAATTAGGGAATTCTAGGGGGGCTCCATGGATGGAAGAATTCATGGATGAATAAGCTAACATACCTTGGATACAAAGCCTCTCAAAGCTTGCAATAATTGAGTCTTGTTCTTGACCTATCTTCAAGCTCTATCTTCTTTTTCAAGTTTTAGAGAGAGAAATATTTGAGAGGGGAGCTTTAGGGGATTTGATTTGGGACTTGGGAAATAATGACTTAATAGGGGTTGTTAAGGGGTTGAAATAGTTTATATAGGTGTTCTAAGACTAGGCAAAACTACCCCATTCAATAACCACCTAATATGGAATTTCCCTAAATACCCCTCACTAGGCAGCCTACTCCCAGGCACCACGGCAGGCTCCACGAGCCGTGGTCCTACCCGTGATCCTTGGGCAGTGGCTTGGCCTTGGTGTCTTGGCTTTCACAAGTTAAAGGCACCTTCACGGCCACTTCCACGAGCTGTCTAGGCCTTCACGAGCCGTGAAGTGGCTCGTGTGGAGGAGGCCTACTTAGGCAGCCTTAAGGGGCACACTGCCTCACCACCACGGGTGGCACCACGATCCATGGTGGCCACCATGAGCCGTGAAGGCTCTCGTGGTCATGGGCAGCACCATGGCAAGCATGGGGCAGCCTTGGCTCTTGCCTTGGCCCTTGCCCCTTTACCTTGGCTCATGCCCTCTTGGCCTTGACTTGTAGCCCTCAAACTTAGACCTAGATGGTCTACTAGACTACGGGGTGTTACACCGATATATTGGTCCTTACAGAATATCCAAGAGGATCGGTAAAGTGGCTTATGAGTTGGAGCTACCCCAAGAGTTAGCAGCGGTTCATTCGGTGTTCCATATTTCTATGTTGAAGAAGTGTATGGGCGATCCGTCCCTTATCATACCTACTGAAGGTATTGGTATTAAGGATAGCTTACCTTATGAGGAGATCTATGTTCAGATTCTAGATCGTCAAGCTCGCAAGTTGAGGACCAAGGAAGTAGCATAAGTCAAGGTTCTGTGGAAAAATCAATTTGTTGAGGAAGCTACTTGGGAAGCTGAGGAGGATGTGAAGAAGAGATACCCACATCTCTTCGAGTCCAATGAAATTCCAAATTCAGGTACTAATCCTTTTTTTGGCATTTACTTTAAGTTGATTTGTTGTGTTTACATTTTGCTTGTTGGGTGTTTGAGTTGGATGTTAGATGTTACACCTTTAGCCTACTAAGAGTAATCTCATTCGAGGACGAATGTTACCAAGGGGGAGATATTGTAACACCCCGTTATTTGAAAGAGCTAAAATTAGAAAGAGCCATTTTGGAAAGAATGAAAATTTGAAATTTGACAAGTTATGTTAAGTATAAGTTTTGGATCAACTTCAAATGACCATAACTTCTAGTACAAAAAGAGTTAGGTGGGATACAAGATATCAAATGAAAGGTCTTTGAATTATCTTTCCAACGCTATCGAGTTTGCTTGTTTTTGAGTTTGTATGAGAGAGATATGTCTGTTTGAAGTCGGGCTATCTGAATAAGGAAAGTCACCCGGATTTTAGAAGGGTATTTTGGTCTTTTCATTACCCAATTAATTAAATCCATTTTTAGTAATTTATTTGGGGTCTAAACTGAATTGGTTCAGTTTACGCACTCAAATTTCATGCTAGGGTTTTTAGAGAAAGAACTCAAGAGGAGAAAAGAGGAGAAAAGGTCAAGATTCATCAAGTTCTTGCGATTTTGGTTGCGGAGTTCACCAAGGATTCGATCCTAAGAGGTATGTGAGACTTTCATAGCGTTGGGTTCGTTCACCCATGCGCCAAACATGTTTATTTCAGCGAAATTCGTTCTAGAAAGTTGAAAGTTGATGATTTTGAATTGTGTTCTTGAATATTAACTTTCGTCCTTGAGTTAGTGGGGATTGTTGAGTTCCTGAGGAAATCGTATCGATTTTAGAGTCGTTTATGAATAGATTCTTGTGTACATTTACTGGTTATCTGAATCTAAAGAGAAATTGAGAAAAGAATCGAATTTAGGCGAATTGGGGTTAGAAAACGAAGAAGGAAAAAGTCAGGCGAATCTGGCACTCCAGTCCGCATCGCGGACCTGCCCCCCCCCCCTTTTTACAGAATATTCTCCACTTCACGGAGAGGTCGCGACCCCTCTACCTCAAAATTTATTTCACGACCAAATAATAAAATGCATCTCCGCGTTGTAGACTTTCTTCCAGACAGTGATTTCTTGATCTTTTCTTATGTTTAACTATCTAAAAGCACTCCTAATCATCATGATATATTTCCTATCACAAATCATAACCTTGAATTTATAATTCATAATTCAAATTCAAATCGGTTAGAGAAACTCCCACAGAAATATTTGTATTCTTATATACACAGAGTTATTTGTATTTTCACATACAAACTGAGTTATTGTGTATTTTTCAATACACTGAGTTGTTTTTACATGTTTTAAAGCTTTTCTTTATATTGCATCCTTATTATTGCTTTATATTAAAATGAGTTGAGTTGAGTTGAGACAAGGTAAGTTTCTTCAGTTCCATTTCAAGCTTATGTCTTACTTTAGTAATCCCCTCGCACGCTCGTACATTCAATGTACTGATGCCATTTGGCATGCATCATTTTATGATGCAGATACAGGTAACCAGGATCATCATCCAGCGCATCGTTGATCCAATTGAGCATTCAGAGTCATTTGGTGAGCCTCCTTGCTTTCCGGAGGATCCCTTTTTACATTGCTTTAGTGTTTTCAGTTGTTAGGATGATCGGGGTCTCATCCTGACATCCCTCATAGTTTTAGAGGCTTCATAGACAGATAGTTATAGTTAATGAGTCTTTTCATTTTCATTCTATTATGTTGAGACTTGAGTTTGCCTAATTGGCCAGTTGAATGTTTCCTTTATAACATTCTAGTTTATTACATAGATTTATCTTTGTTGAGTAAAGTCTTCCGCTGAGTAGTAAGCCAGGCCAAAGGTTCGTTGTGGGCCAGCAATGGTTCTCGAGTGCCAGTCTCGCTCAGGGTGTAGGCTCGGGGCGTGAAATTTGGTGAATAAAATTAACTGATTCCTATGATATTAGGGAGTATAGGTGCCCTGTGAAATTAGTCGAGATGCGTGCAAACTAGCTCGAATGCTACAGTTTCAAGAAATTATAGTTATGTGTATAATTTGGAATTTTCTCCAATAAACCTATTTTTACAACGAAAGGTAATCTCATCCAATCTAAAGAATAAAATTATTAATCGACAATATAATATGACTTTGACACGATTTTAGTCGATCCATTTTCAATTAGTATTTCATATATGTAATAGTAAAAGTAATGTCAACTGATGTCAAATTTCACTCATTGCACTTCTCAATTGAGGGATTGACCACTAGTTCACCACTAAAAGATTATTATTTGTGTTCCATTTTGTATCAGGCTTTATTTCAATTATGATGAATTTTAAAAAAAATATCTCAAAAAGGAGCTTCAAACTAATTGAGTTTAGCGGAAAGTTTTTTCTAATTAAGCTTAAAGAAATATTTCAAAGAAGAAAAAGAAAGGACAAGAAAAAAAATAGAAAGAAAAATGAGTAGGATGAGAGAACTGAACTATATGGATAAAAAAAAGTGTTTTCCCTTACCTGTATAAGGTTTTGGATACTTTTAACATTTCATTAGATAAAAGCTATGTTTCACGGATTCTTCACGTCGGATTTTACATGCGTTTTAACACGACATGATTGTGGATGTGGGTTTCAGATGTGTATTGGATATGGCCAATTGATTTAGGGTAATTTGAACAAAATCCATCAACAAATTAGGGGAAAATATAATGATATTTGAATCAATACAAAAACTAGATGAAATTAAAATTTATCCATATGTTTTTTGCTTTAAAAGATACTTGGAATAACAAGTCAGCCTCTTAAAAGTGCTTTAAAGATATTGTCACGATCATCAAGGTCGTTCTTCTTTGATTTACCCTCCTTTTAAACCTCCCAATAGTTGTGGTTAGCTATCTATGACTTGCGAGGATCGATGGAACAATGCTGGAGGTGATCAGATGCATTTCGAGTAGCATTTCAGTTTTGCAAGTTGGAAACTAGAAAGGTCTGACCAAAGTCACCATTTGGGGTTGGCGAGGTCGAATTTGAGTTTTGATATTTCCAGCAAGTCTAGAGGGTGATTAATGGCCTTGTTCGATGCTGACACAATTATCAAGGCATTCAGAGGGATTTCTTGAGTTTTTAATGTTTAAAATTGATCACAATCAATATTTGGTCAAGATGACCCCAAAATGGTTATTTGACCATTCTAATAGGTCACTTCAGATTGACTTGGTCGCTCTTACGACTCCTCTTCATAGAGAAAGGCCTTTCATGGGAATGTCGCGCTTACAGAAACCTTTAGCTTTTGCGAAGCCGAGTTACATTAGTGGCTTCTGTGACTCTTCCCCAATCGGCACCATTTGTTCTAAATTCCATTTTGGAGATTTTGACCATGGATTAAGGCGATTTTAGAGAGTTTTTCGAGATTGCTTCATAGGGGTAAGTTTTTAACCTTTCATATGATTTTTTTCAAGTTGATTAATCGTTTATTTTGTAACTTTATCGCGAATGAAAAATGCAACTTAGATTTTTCTCCTAATATGATTGTAAATTGGGGTTTTGAAGTCCGATTTAAACTTTGATTTCAATGAAATTAGTTTGACTTCATTACTAAGGGTAAAAGGTTTCCGACAGAATTTTTTTGTTTCAACGACGGGTCTCGAGGTTGACTTTTTGACACAAACTTTTATGTTGCGATATGGGTATCGATGGACTCATATTTACAAAAGTATTGTATTTTTGATAGATTGTGAGTGTTTGCCATATGAAAAAGGAAAATTCATAGTTTATGGCTAAGCAGTTAAGCTTTGAGGTAGGTTATTGATTACTTTTTTCAAACGTAACTTTGGTGGTAACTTATTGTGTAAAGCATGAAAGGGGTTGAGAGAAATTTTAGGTAAAAGTACTAAATTAGATGATTTGATGTTGTACTCAAACTAATATTGGTGCATCTTTTTTTATGTCGATCCTAACACCAAAGATTCATATAATTCTTGATTCGTTTGTGGTTGTTGTTGATACGTATTTGAAGTAAGCTCCTTACATTCGGAAGCCCTGGCCGATTCCCTTTTTACTTTCACTTTTGTCTTACTAGCTTTTTAGACAATTGATGTACTAGAGTTTTCATTTTTCTTTGTAATAAAAAGTTCTTGCACGCATAACATTGAGCCTTGTGATTTATATTTATGTACTATTGCTTTATTTACAAAGCATTCTGAGATTTAAAATATTGTGTTCTAATTTGAATTACTTTTACATGTATTTTATGTTGTCTGTCTTCGCATATGGTTGACTTACCTACTATGAGGGTTAAGGTAGTTGCCTTCATGGCTCTAATTTTGTGCCATGAGTATCATGACAGATATGTACACATTAACAACATTGATAATTGTGTAGTAAATTCAATAAGTCTATCATGATTTATGAAAATATTTACTGTGTACGACGTATAACTTGTACTAGTTGTATGAGGATATTATTTTATTGATATTATATTCTGACCTGTGGGATCTATGTTTTATTTTCTTTCTTGGCCTTTGTTTCTCTTTCTTACTTTTCTCTTTCCCCTTTTTCTCATTTTTTGTTTTCTCCCAAATCTAATTTGAAATCAATTCAATTACTCTCTGAGTTTGAATAAATGAAAATAGTGAAAATACAATTGAATGTCTGTGTGTCTATATATAATGAAACAGTTGTTATTAAATTATACATTATATATTTAGAAGTTATGAACATAGAAAGCATGGTTATGATTATTATTATTATTAGGCGTTTGACTATAGAATTCATATACCTTTTTACTGTATTTGAAATATATGGAGTTAGAGTTGAAAATAGAGTTATGTTTTATTTTTTCAAGAAAATATTCAAAATAATGTTCATAATATATTTAAATACAATTTCAAAAGTGAAAAGTAAGTTGAAAAAACACATTATAGCAACATGTTTGCCAACTTTAAAATATACCTTCAAAAATAAAAGGCTGTGTTTCAAATTTTCATGGTCAAAAATCAATTTTTAAATAAAGTGAAAAATAATTTTATAAATATTTTTTTATGTTTAAATGGGTCCTAAAAGTAGAAGTTAAAAAGACACAAATATGAAGACAGGAAATATTAAAGTACAACAAATTAAAAATGGGATGAAAAGACAGAAAAATAGTTTTAGTGGTCAATTTTCATGACATAAGTAACCATTCAGAGAAATAACTTGAATTTTGTTATGCTCATAGGCTTTAATTATATAAATAATGAAAATTATAATTTGAAAATTATTTTCTGTTAAAAGAAATAAGTACAAAGATATTAATTATTTTCATCCATACAAACTAAGGGAGTAATTAAATTGATTTCAAAATAGAATTAAAAAAAAAAACAAAAAAGGAGAAAAATGAGGAAAGAGAAGAATAGTAAGAAAGAGAAACAAAAGGTCAAGAAGGAAAATAAAGCATGACTCCCATTGATTATAATTTAATAAATAAAATAATCCCTCACACAACTAGTACTAGTTGTGCCTCACACATAGTAAAAAAATTTCAAAGGCGAAAAACGAAAATAAAACATGGGTCCCACATGTTAGAATATAGTATCAATAAAATAATATCCTCATACAACTAGTACAAGTTATACCTCACACATAGTAAAAAATTTCATAGTCATATGACTAGTAAGAGGCTTAAGAATATTATGAATCTCGATGAAGGAGCCAGAAAATCCATTTTAGATAAAAGATTAGCACCATTATGTAACAAAGCATAAAAACTATTTGTTCTATGTGATACAAATATGTAATTACTTTTATTCCCGGAGAAATCAATGCTTTTGCTTGGCCGAGTTTAACCCAGGCTAATGGCACAGTAAAGGACTATTTAACTTACTTCGAGGACCAATATAACAAAAACAGTTAGTTAAACTTGAAACCTACCTTCAAAGAAAATTAAATGCCAGGAAAAATATATTACCGAAATAGAGAAACTGACTGAGAAGAAGGAAATGGAAAACCTCTTAAACTAAGTTGTTGAAGGAAAAAGCTTCTCTAAACTTGATGCTAGAGAAATTAAGGGTTTGTTAAAGTTATTTGTTGTTAAGAAAACTAAACTTGACAAAAGGAAGAAACAACTCAATGAACATGTAGATGATAATGTTTCAAATGAAATTGGTGCTAACAGCAATGCTAGAGAATAGAATGATATGAGAAGAATGTTTACTTTAAACTGGTGCTAACAGCAATGCTGTATTTGTACTATCGTTATCATTTTAATGATATGAGAGGAATGTTTTATTTAAGACTATTCAACCTAGTTATATGTATCTTTTAAATTTTTATTTTTTAAAAAAGCTTATGTAATTTGTTCAAATTTTCTCATTGACTCGTCATGCTTAGGTACGTTGTTAGAGTGAGTGTGATTTACATAAAGTAAAGGCTTACGAATGACTGGTACAGGAGTCATTGTTTAATGAAATTAGTTGAGAGTCATGAGGTCTTGAGTTTAAATTAATTGGAAGTCATGAGGTCTCTGATCTCCTCTCATTTGTCCAAGCCTCGGTGGATAGAGTTTACCCGACAGTGTGATGTTATGGAGCACAGGTGTCTATGGAATTAATTGAGGTGCATAACAAATTAGTCTGGATGCCAAAACTATCAAAAACAAATATATTAATTCATTTCGCTGAAAGAAAATATTTGCATACTACTAAAATAATATCAAAGGGAAAAAAATGAAAGGTGAACAAATTAAAGGAAAAATAGTATGCAGAAACTTGATGATAGAATAAACATTAACTTATATTTGAATGAATATTTTGTATATGATGTGAACCTATATGCTGTACTTTTCCAAAGTAGTCATACTTGATTTTTTCAAACAGGGGCGGATCTACGTGGGAGGGTGAGGGTGCCCGACATTAAGTAAATCTCAGAAACTCGGTCCAAGTGATCAAAAGAGACCTAGCTGTCTTGATCTCTATGAAAGTACGCCATCATTGTCAAGATGGCCCATCTAGTTGATAAGAAGTAAAGTCGGATCCTCTCGACTCCACTACACCCAAAGTATGTAGCCGCTCCCGGTAAGTAGTAAGAAACTTGTGGCATCCTCACCCACGGCCTTAGAAAACCTCAGAGGTGAGAGTCTGAGAAATACTCTAAGCATATTCTACTCCTCTAGTGGCATTGCTCCAGCTGCAATCACGGGCTGGGCACCCCCCGAGGTGGTACCTGGACCTGAGGTGCCTTTGCTACAGGAAGACCTATGGTGTTGGCTGGGTCTGTTTCATGCCACCAAACAAAGTCAGAAGTTATGTAATGGTTGCCTAAAGGTCTGGAGCCATAGCTGGTTCGGGTGGTAGCTAGGCTGGCCTCGGCCCCACTGCGAATTCGGATCCCTCTCCCCATTTGGAGTTGGTGTTGCATCCCTAGCCTATAGAGGAGGTTGACCCCTACCTCAAGTCGTCACATGGCGCGTATGTACCATCCTACTAAAAGAGTGAAACTGGTAAGAATTCATGAATCCAGTACACATACACTACACGAAAGCGATACAAAATATAGGAAGTTCCTAAAGACACCTTATAGCCTCCCTAAGATAGAATACTAACGTCTCCACACCAATTTGTAGGACTCTTCTAGGTATGAGATATGTACAAGTGACATCGGCGAATATGGGGTTCTGATACCAACTTGTCACTACCTGATAGCCCACTAGTAGGCAAGTCAACTCGTAACCCAGAACGACAAGTAATGAGTATAAGAGTAGAAATAAAAAGCAACACTTTAAACAACAAATCAAGTCATAAGTGGAAGCGAACCAAAACTAAGTACAGAAAGATCCCCCCTAGAATCTGGAAGTCACGAGTACAGAGTTGTGCTAATAAAAGAGTACAAGTCCCAAAATTGGACCAAAAATAAAGTTGTCTCAAGGTACAAAAGACCAGTTATACAATATACATAGGGAGATAAGCAATTCCAGAACGCCAAGTACTCGCCATGGTCTATGATCCAAAAATAGTTGTTGGCACGAACGATCACAGCTAGTAGCTGGTAAGGGAAAATGCATCATAAAACAGATGCAGAGAGTAGCATGAGTACCAAAACAAAGGTACTCAGTGGACATCATAGGACGACTGAGCAAGAAAAGTAAACACAATATGAAAAGATAAAATCTAGACACAACAGAGGTAAAAACGGAATTTAAAAGAAACCATACGAGTATAGCAAAAGTAAATCTAAGTACCACTAAACTAAACCTAACTGGACCTCATCAGCCTACAAGATACACTTGTGCCTATAAGTCCGACAGGTACACAAAATAGCTAACCAAAAGAGCGAAGAAAAGTGAATTCGAAACCAGGAAATAGAAGTTGGGCCTCGTATCCCAAGTAACGGCCTCAATCCATAAGCACCCAATAATGGGCTCACCCAGCCAGACAGTAAAATCTCGAGGCCAACAACCCAGCTAGAAAGAGTAAACCCGGAGGGTGCCCAACTAGACAGACACTCCCAAGGGAACATCTCAGGTAGAAAAAGTACATGGGGCACCAATAAGACCATCACCAAGCCATCTAGTACACTCTCAATGGTACAAACCCAGTTATAATAGCAAGAGTAAACCAGGGGTACCAATAAGACCATCGCCCAGCCAACTAGTAAAATCCCACGGGCACCAACCTAGTTAGCAAGAGTAAATCCGGGGGAACCAATAAGAACCTCTAAGTACCACAAATCATCTATCATCAATACCATCATGGAACGACGTTCAAACTCAAGAAATCAACAAAAGGCTCCTAGCTTGTGCCATTCTAATACCGAGTCACCCAATGAAGCACAAAAACCTCTGGTATCTAACGGGGCTGCATAAATAGGGAGAGTGAATAAAAGCTCAACAAAACTGAAATAATACCTGAACTAAGGCTTATTCAATCAGACTCAAGTCTATAACTCTGGTCTAGAGGGAGCTAATCTATCCTAAACGACTATGCTCTGAGGCAAAATTAGCCTAATCCTAGACTAGGCCAATTCTAATGATTCAAACAGCTCTGAAAGGGTCATTTTAGGCTAGCAGCATGGTCAGCATGATTTCCAAGGTTTTCCGTGTGAGTTTGTGCAATTAGGTATGTTAACTTTCAAGTTAAGGCCTAAGTTTGACATTGTTCAATATTCTTGGTAAACATGTTTGAATGAGACTTCAATCAGTGCAATTAGCTCATAAATATCGAGTTTGTTCTAGAACGACCTTTCGTGTGAAATATAAGCATGAAAAATAACTCAAAGATATCAATATATAAAATATGATAATCTCATAATTAAGAACTCAGGATACAGAATAAGGAACTCAAAATTCAAATCTATAATTTCATGGAAACTGTGGGCAAAATACTGGACTGGACTCTTACTGACTGAATTTAGATGTAGGGCGTAAGAACAATTTAGTCCAATATTATGAATAGTCTTACATACTTGGAAGAACTAAGTTATTGAAGAAGTTTGAAGAAGAACTTGATTGAAAAACTTGAAACCCTAGCTTTTGTCTTCCTTGCGGTGTTCTTGGAGATGAATAGTGGAGAAGAATCTTGGGTTGAAAACCTTAGGATTCTTGAAGAGAATCTTGACCTTGGAGCCTTTAGATCATCTGAAATTAGAGAAATCTCTTTCTTATAGTTCTTGATCTTTGGAAGAATGTGAATTAAGGATTTTGAGAGTTGATATACGTATAATGATTGTATTAGTTTCTAAGATGGACTTAAGGAAGTTGATTGAGGGTATGAGTTCAAGAATACCCTTCTACAACGTAAGAAAACCATAAAAATTAAAGAAAATAACATTATGATGAATCTCGTCGGCCAAATCGGCGATCTAGAGGTCTTCTCATCGAAATAGTTGGTGGTTCGCCAAATGGGGCTTTAGATCACCAAAATAGACATAGACTTAAGGTTTTCAGGATAATTTGGCGAGCTGATTCGGGGATTCGCCAACCCATTCGGCAAGTCACCAAATGAGTAGGTGTTCTCGCCGAATTTACCAGCCCGGACATGTTCCAATAAAACAACCATAACTTTTTACTTCAAACTCGAAATAAGGTAAACTTGGATGCGTAGGTAAGAAGACTCATAGATCTTTAATTTTATAGGTCATAGGACACCTAATTCATTATATTCTGAGAGATATGATTATTTGAAGTTGACATTTATATGAACTCATGCGAGAACTTAGCCGATAGGAATGCTTTGACCTTGACTTGGTGTTTGAGGTCCCTTATGACCCTAAATCACTTTAGATACCCTTGATACACTTGTTAAAGGACCTTAAAACACATGAGTGAGTAGGACATCACCTGTTTCAAGCTCATATACTTATGACAAATGATTCAAATTTTAAGAGTAGAGTTGCAAGGTGTTATAATAAGATTGGGGTCTTAGCTTAGAAATTTTGGGGGTATTATAATATACCAATCTCATGATCTCAATATCTAATCAACTTGTCACCTAGCTTGTGGTCAAGGATATAAGTAAGGTGTCGCATTTTATTTTATTTTAAATAGTATTTCTCCACTTTCTCGTAATTCGATGATCAATGATATGTGGAATGAGTATGAATGCATCACAATACATACAAAACAAAGGCAATATCAGTTCATCAAGAATATTGAATATCATAAAGTTCTCAAACTCAACAAGTCATGAAACACGTCCTCAAATGATAGGGATAGTGAAGGAATTCATTTGAAATCAGTTTTTACCACTTAAAAACATTTCTTTCATTTAAGATGTTCAAAAATTAACCCAAGCCCCTAACTCGGGCATCTCAATGTCATATATAAAGATAGACCACACAACCCCTCCCTCGGGCATATACTTTATATCATAGGTTTCAGCAATAATTAAAGATACCACACATGCTAAGCATCACAAATAGGCAACATACGAACTAAACAAGAAGGTCAACACTTACCAACCTCTAAAACTCATGGTACTACTCATTTCACAGTTGGCTTCCTAAGAAAAGTTAATTACTCATCTCAATCTAAAAGATGGATACACAAACCTACCTCGAAGGCTAAAACTTCACTCGAACAAATCTATTGAAGCACTTCCTTAACCACATGATCACTAGGACGATCATCAACTATCAAGAATAGAAAGAGTTCATCAAAAGGAGTCCAATGATATCCATATTTATGGAATTAGGAACCGGGGGTAAAATAGTCCAAAAATTACTTCAGAAATTGAAAATGTAAAATTAAAGTAGATTTTTAGTTGAAAATTAAGTTCTACAAGACAAGAGGAATTTGTAGTTGAAAACCCCATTAAAATTGATCAGGCAACGAGCTCCAAATCAAAAAAATACCAATTTTACAACTTAGGGGGAAAACCCTCCAAAACCCACATTGAAATCAAGATTTAAAAGGTGTGTTGGATGATACAAATTGAATGAAATGATAAGGAGTTGGTGGAGGAACTTATCACATGAAATTCACCAAGAAAAACTTCCAAGAGTCGCCTCTCCTAAGCTCAAATGGAGTAAAAATAGTGGAAATGAGAAAAATGGAAAGAATCTTGAATTAAAGTCCTGTCCATGTGAAAAATGGTCATCACTATCATGAAGGCACAAGGGTTCACATCACGATCGCGAGACCCCCTTTCCGCGATCGCGAAGGCTAAGGAAATAGGGTACATCGAGATCGCAAACCTATGGGTCGCGATCGTGAAAGTCACGGAGAAGACACATCGCGATCGCGAGCCTATGGGCCGCGATCACGAAGGTCAAAAATGACCTGCACTAGAAACTAAAAATCAGCATCCCTACTCAAGGAAAATGCCTCTGAATGGACCCTCAAAAATCGTTCGAAGTCCGATAAAAATAAACTGGATATGCTACCCACTAAATCGACATTCCAAGCTAAACGGAATCGTCGGATTTTTGAAAAGAGGTCAAATTATGGAATTACACTCCCAGGCCACTCTTAAGGCTTAAACTCAACTTCTCGCCCAAACACCCAAAATTTAACCTAAGGCCTCAAAAATCTTACCAACCACCTTACTAGCTCAAACTCGACGTTCCACACGAGATAGAACTGACAAAATTCTCATATGATGCTCGGGACTCAAAATGTTGATCAAAGTCAACCATATCATGAATTCTCGACTCAAGAGGGGTCAAATCACCAAAGATACCCGATCGAATTGGGAACCACACCAACCATTCACGAAACACAAACTAAACATGAAAACGCTAAGGGAAAGGGAAAATGGTTATATCACAATTAAAAGCAAATTCACAAGAAATGAGAAATTATAATAAACCAGGCCTGCTTATTAAGAAAACCATAAACACATCCAAATGAAGCTAAAAACTACATATACTAATAGAAACAAAATATTGACTTATTTAGAAAGATATGACAAAAACATTTAGAGAAACTAGCCCTTGATCCCTGAACCAACCAACCAATTTAGAAACAAAAACAAAATCCAATATAATAATTACATATAACAATTTGTATATCGAAGAAAAAGGAACTAAGATCAGAAGATGAAGATAAAGATTATATCATCACATATAAAGAGAAAAAATCATTGTGGAATCAAGGATTTATAATTCATAACCTTAAGTTGTGCGATATAACTTCCGAAATTCATAACTTTCGAAAGTTTTCGCAATTTATTAATCTAGTGAATCCACAAGTAGGAGTAAAAATTTCCGATAATTATCCATGGTGAAACCCTTGTTTATATATCTTTTTTTTTGGTAACTAACATTTTATTAATTACCTGAGGCAAACATTACAATTCAAGCAGCTAACACAGCATGCTTTGTTCTCAAACTTAATCTCATCAAAAACTAAAACTCTAACACTACAGCCTATTGCTTAGAATTTAAATTCATGAATAACATTTTTAATACTAGATGGAGCTCTAGCAATAGTCACATAGGCTATCTCTTTGGCTACACTTTCCTCCGTTTTGCTCTTTTTCACAAAAAATTTGTTATTCCTCTCAATCCACACCCCATAGACACCTTCGGCCAAAATAATCTTGAATATTTGCGTAGTTTTAGTCTTCCCCTTTCCATTTTGAATGCACCACTTTTTAAACTGTCCCCATGTCATTGGTACTACACTATGGTGATGGATCCATGTAAACAGTCTTGCCCATAACTTTCTAGCAAATTGGCACTGGATGATCAGATGCTCTATAGTCTCTTCTGCATTCTTGCATAAGACACAAGTCTTATTTACTTCCACACCCCATTTAGCTAGCATGTCAACTGTTGCTAACTTCTTGTTAAGCATGAGCCACATAGTGAAATAAGCTTTTGGCCTTGCTGCATTCTTGAACATGAGACATTTCCAGTCAGGCCTTTGCTGCTCCCCAATCATGTACAGATAAATTTGCATGATCATACTTCCTTTCTTGCCCCTCATCTATTGAATTTGATCAGTTATATGTTTGGCACTCTTGACTTTTCTTATCATCCAGCTGGCTTGTTTGGACTCTGGCCAAGTGCTCTGACCCTTTATATAGTATGTATATATCCATCTGATCCATAGTTTATCCTCTTTATTTGCTAGGTCCCAACATAATTTGGCAACTACTGCTTTGTTCCAAACTTGCATATTAATCAGCCCCATGCCTTCTGCAGATTTAGGACAACACACTATCTCCCAAGCAACTAGTGCCTTCTTAGTAACATATCAAACCCCTGACCATAAATAGCTTCTACATAGCCCCTCAATCAGTTTGATTATCTTTGCAAGAATAATGAAAAGTCGTGCCCAGTATGATTGAACTCCAAACAACACAGTTTGTACCAGTTGTGTTCTACCTGCATATGACAATTTCCTAGATGTCCATGAGTTGATCCGGGCCATGATTTTGTCAATGAGAGGGTACCATTGTATTACTGACAGTTTCTTAGTAGAAAGAGGTACCCCAAGGTACTTGAATGGTCGCTCTTCCATTTTGTAGACAAGTTGTTGTATAATTTGTTGCCTCACCTCTAGCTGGACTCCCCCAAAATAAATGGAACTTTTGTTGAGATTTGCTTGCAACCCTGAGTCTTGTGAGAACTGTGAGAAGCATCTTTGAAGGGCTTTGATAGAATTGAGATCTCCTCTAGAGAATATTAGCAAGTCATCTGCAAAACATAAGTGAGTGATGTCCAGTTTAGAGCATTTTGGGTGATACTTAAAAGTTGTCTCTTCCTTGAGTCCCTTGAGTAATCTGCTGAGGTATTACATAGCTATAGCAAAGAGAAAAGGAGATATTGGATCTCCTTGACTGAGCCCTTTAGCTGCTGCAAAATTCTGTGTAGTCTGCCCATTCACTACTATGGAATAGTTCATTGTTTTCACACAACTCATTACCCACTGTGTAAACATAGCAGGAAATCCCAGTCCATTCATCACTTGCTCTAAATAGGTCCATTCCACTAAATCATAAGCTTTTTGGAGGTCAATCTTCAGCATCCTTATGGGAGAAATATTCTTCCTAGTATAGGCTTTAACCAATTCATGAGCTAGTAAGATATTGTCTGATATCTTCCTCCCTGGTATGAAACCAGCCTGGCTATCACAAATGACAGTATGAATAACATCATGCAATCATTTTGCCAATACTTTGGATATGATTTTGTACAACAAGCAATTGGTCTATATTCTTTCACATTTTTGGGGCTTTGTACTTTTGGGATAAGAGTTACTAATGTGCAGTTTACAGGTTTTGTAGAGTTTTCCAGTTTTAAAAAACTCAGAACAGCATCAATAGTGTCTTTTTTGTGGTCTTCCAAGTATGCTTAAAGAAATAAGCATTATACCCATCTATACCTGGAGCTTTGTCATTCCCAATGGATTGCAACCCTACATAAATCTCCTCTTCAGTTATATCAGCACATAACTTAATCCATTGATGTTTTATCAACATGGGCCCTCTTTTTATTACCTGGACATCTATACCTAGTAGTGTAGACGTCACGTCCCGAAGCTGCCCCAAGGACGCGGACACGGGACCTAGGATCACTAGTGACCCCAAGCTAACCCTACTGACATATCATAAGCATACTAAAGTAAACTGAAGTAAAGAAATATTATGCGGAAGCTAAATCATCATGTAAACTGAAATGATGGGGAAATACCCATAAACTATCTGAATATATGAAAACTGAGAGTTTAACAACAGCTGAAAGGTCAAACTCAAATGCTAAAGTTGAATCTAACTATGTCTGAAAATAGCCTCTAACTGACTAGAAGTGCTGGGACATGCCCCAGCTAAATCTAGCAAAAACTGAAACTAAAACTAAAAGCAAAGGAAACATGTATGTCATCCTCGGAGAATGAGGACTCACTATTGATACTGTTGAGCTGAAGATCGGGTACCGATCTATGCATGATCTGGAAGCTGAGGACCTGAACCTACATCACGAGAAGATGTAGCACAGAGTATGCGTCATTACTTGAAAGGTACTGAGCATACAGGATAGGATAAAGCTGAACAATAAACATAACAGAACCAAAGCATATATCTGAACAATGATAAGAGATAAGCATGATACTATACTGAGAATACTGAACATGAACTAACTGGATGCAATGACCAAGTTTATAACAAGCTGAGACTGAAATCTGACTATAACTGATAACATGGTCAATGCAATAGAATCTGACTGTAAGGGAGCTACTAATAACCGACATAAAATCACATGAGCTAAATGTGGAGTTCGATGTATACTCTCATCGAGAGGACTCAATATACCCTGCCAGAGGTATAGAGGCATGACTGGCGTGATCACTACAATGATGCCCACAGAGGGTACTTACAACCTACGGGGAACGTAGTTCTGGAACTTGAGGGTGACTGACCCTAGTCCACTCGGTATTAAGCTACTCCTTATCGAATATGTAATTTACAATTTATGACTGAATTTCTGTAATATTGGATAGCTCAAAGTACTGACATGCTAACTGAAAATGCAACATTAATGTCCTAATAATGAAACATTCAAATCTGAGGCATGTATATCTGAAATAACTGACCTAGCATGTGTAATTCATGAACTAAAAGAACTACATAGCTAGGGTTCTGAGTTTATGAAAGAATCTACGTAAAACAATACAAAAATCATGATAATCTGATTAGGAACAGTAAAGTAACTAATTCATAATGATCTGCTGAAATTCTAGAAACCCTAGGGCTAGATAATATGAAGGGAATCTACAATCTGACTAAATTCTAGGGACCTAATGGGTGAAAGGAACCCACTAGTAAAATCCCACATACCTGGTGACGAATTCCACAGAGAAATATTTCAATTTTGGGGCTGGAACTGATGAAAAATCGTTGTGTTCTTGAACTAGGGTTGTTCGACTTTCTCCTCTATTTTGCTCTAAGTTTCGCTTGATTTTGGTGAATAATTGATCAGGGTAAGTTCTAATTAGTTTACTAGGCTAAAACTTACCAAAACCACGTAGTTTGGGGGTTATACGACGTAGTTTAGGGGTCCAATGCATAAGGAAAAGACCAAACGACCCCTGACATAAATCTGCTGCAGCCACCGACGGGACTGATCGACGATCCGTGGATGGATCCACGATCCGTCTTGTCAGTCCGTTGATCGACTTCAGAGGATGGGTTCTGGGGGTACTAAGGGTCTCGACTTACGTACTGATCGACGGTCCGTGGACTAATCCATGATCCGTCCTATCAGTCCGTCGATCGACTTCAGAGGAGGGGTTCTGGGAGGTCCTGAAGGTCTCGACCTACTGACTGATCGACGGTCCGTGGACTGATCCACCATCCATCCTGTCAGTCCGTCGATCGACTTCAGAGGATGGGTTCTGGGAGGGGGTTGCAGGTGGTGAACCACGGACCACCAGAACGGACCGTAGGTCGCCCTACGGTCTGTGGGTGGCAACTCTGGGTTGCACCTGCAACTTCTGGATAAAAATCTGCATTTTGGCAGTTTTAGCATACGAGGTGTTACATTATCTCCCCCTTGGGAACATTCGTCCTCGAATGAAGACTAAACTAGCTGGAGATGGAGGGAAAGAGCTGCAAACCCTATCACTAAACACTGAAACTGATTTCTGACTAAACTAAGTTCCAAGACATGCAAATACACAGAAAATGCAAGTACAAACTGAAGGAACATGATACTAAGACTGAATCTGCGCATGAATAACTGAAAAATTGGAGAGGAACTATTACCTCAAGCTGGAGTGGAATCGGAAAGAAAGAGATGAGGATACTTGGCCATCATGGCGGCTTCTGCTTCCCAAGTAGCTCCCTCTACAGACTGACTCCTCCACAAAATTTTAACTGAAGCGACTTCCTTGTTTCTCAACCTTCTAATCTGACAATCAAGAATCTCAACTGGCACATCCTCATAAGTGAGACTATCTTTTACAACCACACTCTCTAAAGGTACTATGGATGCTGGATCACCCAAACACTTCTTCAACAACGAAACGTGAAAGACCGGATGCACTGTTGCTAGTTCTGCTGGTAACTCTAACTCATAAGCCACTTTACCAACTCTGTTCAAAATCTTGTAAGGGCCTACATATCTAGGACTGAGCTTCCCTTTCTTGCCAAACCTCATCACCCCCTTCATAGGTGACACTTTCAGGAAAACCCAATCATCAACTTGGCACTCCAATTCCCTTCTCCTTACATCTACATAGGACTTCTGGGGACTCTGGCTGTCTGAAGTCTATCTCTAATGAGTTGCACTTTCTCCATAGCATCATGAACAGAATCTGGCTCTATCAAGGCTGCTTCACCTACTTCAAACCAACCAACTGGAGATCTACATCTACGCCCATACAATGCCTCATAAGGGGCCATCTGAATGCTGGAATGGTAGCTATTATTGTAGGCGAACTCTATATGAGTAAGGTGATCATCCCAACTATCCTTTAAATCGACCACACAAGCTCTCAACATGTCCTCTAAGGTCTGAATGGTACGCTCTGCCTGACTATCCGTCTGTGGATGAAATGTTGTGCTAAGATTAACCTAAGTACCAAGACCCTTCTGAAATGACTTACAGAAATGAGAGGTAAACTGAGGACCTCTATATAAGATGATAGACAAAGGAACCCCATGCAACCTAACTATCTCATTAATGTAAAGCTTGGCGTAGTCCTCCACTGAATCTGTAGTCTTAATAGCCAAAAAGCATGCAAACTTAGTAACTCTGTCAACTATCACCCAAATGGAGTCATGTTGTCTGCGAGTACGAGGTAAACTTGTAATGAAGTCAATGTTGATCACTACCCACTTCCAAGTAGGAATGTTTATCTCTTGAGTCATACCTTCTGGTTTCAGATGTTCTACCTTCACTTGCTGGCAATTTGGGCACTTAGCCACAAAATCCGCTATATCTCTTTTCATACCATTCCACCAAAAGACTTCCCGCAGATCACGGTACATCTTAGTGGCGCCTGGATGAATAAAATATCTGGAATTATGGGTTTCTGCAAGAATCTGGTGTCTCAACTCACCCACCTTAGGAACATATAATCGACCCTGGTAGCGAAGCACACCATCTCCCCCTTGGGAGAAAACCTCCACTCTCTGCTGATGAACTGCACCCTTTAATTGAAGCAATATCGGATCACTGTCTTGATTTTCTTTAACCTCCGCTACCAATGAAGATTCTGACCCATTCTGAACTGTTACACCAACATCTGATATGCTCATAAGACGAACTCCTAAGCGAGCAAGTCTGTGAACATCCTTTGCTAGTTCATTTCTTTCTTCCTCAACATGTGCTACACTACCCATAGATAGTCTACTAAGAGCGTCTGCTACTACATTGGCCTTACCAGGTTTGGTAATGCACACTCATATCATAATTCTTGAGGAATTCAAGCCATCTCCTCTGGTGAAGATTCAACTCTTTCTGGGTGAACACATACTGAAGGCTTTTATGGTCTGTGAACACATCTACGTAAACGCCATACAAGTAATGTCTCCAAATCTTAAGGGCAAATACCACTGCTGCAAGCTCGAGGTCATGATTCAGATAGTTCTTCTCATGCACCTTAAGTTGTCTAGAAGCATAAGCTATAACCTTACCTCGCTGCATCAACACACAACCCAGGCCGACTCTGGACGCATCATAATATATAACATAACCGTCTGAACCCTCTGGTGAGTCAAAACCGGAGTTGTAGTCAACCTAGTTTTCAGTTCTGTGAAGCTTATCTCACAATCATCTGACCACTGAAACTTAACTTTTTTCTGAGTCAACTTAGTTAATGGAGAAGCTATGGATGAAAATCCTTCCACGAACCTTCTGTAATAACCTGCTAGACCCAAGAAACTTCTGATATCTATAGGAGAGGTAGGTCTGGGCCATTGTTTCACTGCTTTTATTTTCTAAGAATCCACTTGAATCCCTTCGCTGGACACAATATGACTAAGGAAAGTAACGGATTGCAACCAAAACTCACATTTGCTAAACTTAGCGAATAACTGGCGGTCTTTGAGAGTTTGCAGGACAACCCTCAAATGATTCACATGTTCTTCCTCATTCCTAGAGTAAATGAGGATATCATCAATAAAGACGATAACGAACAAGTCCAAATACTTCTTGAACACTCTGTTCATCAAGTCCATGAAAGTTGCAGGAGTATTGGTTAGTCCAAATGACATAACTACAAATTCATAATGACCATACCGAGTTCTGAAGAATATTTTCGGAATGTCACTATCTCTGACTATGAGCTGATGATAACCGGATTTAAGGTCTATCTTCGAAAAATGACTAACACCCTGAAGTTGGTCAAACTAGTCATCAACCCTGGGGATGGGATACTTATTCTTGATTGTGACTTTGTTCAACTGCCGATAGTCAATGCACATCATGAGAGAACCATCTTTCTTTTTCACAAACAACACTGCTGCACCCAATGGGGAAATACTAGGTCTGATGAAGCCCTTATCTAGAAGGTCTTTCAACTTCTCTTTCAATTCCTTAAGCTCAGCTGGAGCCATTCTGTAAGGAGGAATAGAAATAGGTTGGGTATCTGGAAGGATATCAATTCCAAAGTTGATTTCCCTTTCGGGAGGAACTCCGGGAAGATCTTCTGGAAACACTTCTGGGAACTCATTAACTACAGGAACTGACTCAAGATTTAGGGTTTTGAAGCTTGAATCCTTAACCCAAACTAGATGATAGATATAACCCTTGGAAATCATTTTTCTGGCCTTAAGGTAAGAAATGAATAGACACATAGGCGCTAAGCTACTACCCTTTCATTCTAAGATTGGTTCGTCTGGAAACTGAAAATGAACAATCCTAGTTCTACAATCAACTGAGGCATAACAGGAATGTAACCAATCCATGCGTAGAATGATATCGAAGTCTACCATTTCTAACTCTACAAGATCTGATAAGGTGACTTTCTGAGAGACTGTGACAAGGCAATTTTTGTATACCCATCTAGCTATAACTGGGTCACCAACTAGAGTAGATACTGAGAAGGGTTCTGAGAGGGTTTCTGGACTAACATCGAATTTGACTGTTATATAAAGAGTTACAAAGGAAAGAGTAGCCCCTGGATCCAAAAAAGCATAAACATCTAAGTTAAAGACTGGTAAGGTACCAGTGACCACATCAAGAGAATCTTTTTTATCCTGGCGAGCCTGAAGAGCATACAACCTATTTTGGCGCTGTCCGCCACCTGTACCGGATGAGTTACCCTGCTGAGTCGAGCGACCTGCTGGTGCTGCTGAAGTTGTAGACTGAGCTCTACTATTATTACCTCCTTGACCCTACTTAGAAGAAGGACAATCTCTCAACCTGTGACCAGTCTGACCACACCCAAAGCATCATTCCTTTCCTGCAAGACACTCGCCCGGATGGTTCTTACCATACTTAGGACATGTTGGGTAGGTTCTGGTACCTGAAACACTCCCCTAAGACTTAGAGTCTGATGCTCTACCTTTCTGATCCTGTCGGAACCTGGAGGATGGAACACTAGCTGATAAAGGTACTGGGACTGAAGAGTTTTGTTGAACCTGCGAGCGATTTCCACCACCCGATTTCTATTGAGAATACTCATAGCTGTCTGTCCTAGCCTTTTTGTTCTCCTTATCATGTTCCCTAAGCTTATCTCCCTCAACCTGCTGAGCATGAGTCATGAGCCTAGAGATATTCATATTTTCCAGCAACATAGCATTTCTACACTCTGTTTTCACCAAGTTAGATACCCCATACAGAAACTTGTTCATTTGAGCACTGGAATCGGCAACCATGTGAGGAGCATACCTGGAGAGTTGGGTGAACATGAGTCCGTACTCTTGGACTGTCATGTTACCCTGCCTCAAATTCATGAAATCCTGAGCTTTTGCCTCCCTCAACTCTCTTGGGAAGAACCTGTCCAGAAAAGTCTCACTAAAGCATTCTCAAGTGATAGGAGTTGCATTTGTACCCATGTTCTCTTTCCATTGAGTATACCAGATATGAGCTACATCCCTAAGCTGATTGGATGTCAACTCTACCCTATCATTACTTGTTACGTGTATCACTCCAAAGATCTTCTTGACCTCATCTATAAAGTTTAAGGGATCCTCACCAATCTGCGATCCTAAGAACTCAAGCGGATTCATCCTAATGAAGTCACGAACCCTGGCTGCCACTGATCCACCACTAGCATATGCAGGAACTAAAACCTGCTGGTTGTTCTGATTAGTCACACTCTGAGCCAAAAGCTGAATGGCATTCCGAAACTCAGCATTCGAAACTTCCTGATCTGGGACTTGAGGAGTTGCGTTAGCATTTCGGGCATTCACATTCCTTCTGTAATCTCTACGAGGAGGCATGATCTGAAAGCGCATAACGTCGAGTTAGAAATGATGAATTAGATCATACCTTACCCACAATAAGAGTAACAGAAAAATGAAGTTTTCCTAAAACACTTTGCAGCCTCCTTCTTATTAGATGTGGTGCACTTCACACCCATGAAAAGTAATCTACTTAGTGTGGCTTTTCAGACATCCTAGGACTCTTAAACCTAGTGCTCTGATACCAAGTTTGTCACGCTCCGAAGCTGCCCCCAGGACGCGGACACGGGACCTAGGATCACGAGTGACCCCAAGCTAACTCTGCTGGCATATCATAAGCATACTGTAGTAAACTAAGGTAAGGAAATACTGTGCGGAAGCTAAATCATCATGTAAAATGAAATGATGGGTAAATACCCATAAACTATCTGAATATATGAAAACTGAGAGTTTAACAACAGCTGAAAGGTCAAACTCAAATGCTAAAGTTGAATCTAATTATGTCTGAAAATAGTCTCTAACTGACTAGAAATACTGGGACATGCCCCAGCTAAATCTAGCAAAAATTTAAACTAAAACTAAAAGGAAAGGAAACATGTATGTCGTCCTCAGATAATGAGGACCCACCACTGATACTGCTGAGCTGAAGATCGGGAACCGATCTATGCATGATCTGGAAGCTGAGGACCTGAACCTACATCACGAGAAGATGTAGCACAGAGTATGCGTTAGTACTTGAAAGGTACTGAGCATGCAGGATAGGATAAAGCTGAACAATAAACATAACAGAACCAAAGAATATATCTGAGCAATGATAAGAGATAAGCATGATACTATACTGAGAATACTGAACATGAACTAACTGGATGCAATGACCAAGTTTATAACATGCTGAGACTGAAATCTGACTATAACTGATAACATGGTCAATGCAATAGAATTTGACTGTAAGGGAGCTACTAATAACCGACATAAAATCACATGAGCTAAATGTAGAGTCCGATGTATACGCCCCATCGAGAGAACTCAATATACCCTGCCAGAGGTATAGAGGCATGACTGGCGTGATCACAAAAAATGATGCCCACAGAGGGTACTTACAACCTACGCGGAACGTAGTTCTGGGACTTGAGGGTGACTGACCCTAGTCCACTCGGTATTAAGCTACTCCTTATTGAATATGTAATTTACAATTTATGACTGAATTTCTATAATACTGGATAGCTCAAAGTACTGACATACTAACTGAAAATGCAACATTAATGTACTAATAATGAAACATTCAAATCTGAGGCATGTATATCTGAAATAACTGACCTAGTATGTGTAATTCATGAACTACATAGCTAGGGTTCTGAGTTTATGAAAGAATCTACGCAAAACAATACAAAAATCATGATAATCTAATTAGGAACATTAAAGTAACTAATTCATAATGATATGCTGAAATTCTAAAAACCCTAGGTCTAGATAATACGAAGGAAATCAAGAATCTGACTGAATTCTAGAGACCAAATGGGTGAAAGGAACCCACTAGTGAAATCCCACATACCTGGTGATGAATTCCACGTAGAAATCTTTCGATTTTGGGGTTGGAATGGATGAAAACTCGTTGTGTTCTTGAACTAGGGCTGCTCGACTTGCTCCTCTATTTTGCTCTATGTTTCGTTTGATTTTGGTGAATAATTGATTAGGGTAAGTTCTAATTAGTTTACTAGGCTAAAACTGACCAAAACCACATAGTTTAGGGGTTAAATGACGTAGTTTAGGGGTCCAACGCATAAGAAAAAGACCAAACGACCCCTGACTTAAAATCTGCTGAAGCCGCCGACGGTAGTGATCGACAATCCGTGGACAGATCCACGATTCATCCTGTCAGTCCGTCGAACGACTTCAGAGGATGGGTTCTGGGGGGTCCTGAGGGTCTCGACCTACGGATTGATCGACGGTCCGTGGACTGATCCACGATCCGTCCTGTCAGTCCGTCGATCGACTTCATAGGATGGGTTCTGGGAGGTCCTGAGGGTCTCGACCTACGGACTGATCGACGGTCCGTGGACTAATCCACGATCCATCTTGTCAGTCAGTCGATCGACTTCAGAGGATGGGTTCTGGGAGGGGGTTGCAGGTGGTGAACCACTGACCACCAGAACATACTGTGGGTCGCCCTACGGTCCGTGGGTGGAAACTGTGGGTTGCACCTGCAACTTCTGGAAAAAAATCTACATTTTGGTAGTTTTAGCATACGGGGTGTTACAGTAGATGTTGAAGTTCCCATAAGACCTTTATAAAATAGAACAAGTTCATTTTGGATCTCTTATGGTTCATACAACATCTGTCCAGCTAGGGATGTAATACCTCTGATCTACTTTTTCTGAGTTCTCTCATGTATAATTGCACTGAAATATTTATTGTTTGCATCCCCCAGTTGGATCTATATTGTCCTTGATTTCTGTCTTAGTGCACTTTCCTCTATCATAGACCATTTCTCCAGCTTCATCAGTATCTCGTTTTCTTGATCAATTAAATCATTAGTTGCTTGGCTGTATAGTTATTCTTGGATTCTGCTGAGCACCACTCTAGCCTTCTCAATTTGTTGGCTAATATATTTGAACTATTTTCTACTAAGTTGCCTCAATAGAGGTTGGAGAGCCATTAGTTTGCACCAGACCTTGTTCATGCTATCCTTGGCATACTCTTGCATCCATATACTCTCCACTAAGCCCATGAAAGAATCATGTTCAGTCCACACATTGAAGAACTTGAAATTCACCTTTACACAGTGCTGAGTTGTTTGCAATATGAGTTGCATTGGGCAATGATCTGATATGCCTGGGTTCCATACTCAGTAAAAACATGTCCCCATTTCTCCATCCATTCATCATTTCCAAAGACTCTATCAATCCTTCTTGATATTCTATCAGTGCCATGTTGTTTATTATTCAAAGTATAGTAGTTCCCATTCCATTATAATTCAGTGACACCAATATCTTTCACATATTCTGCAAAATCCCTCACTTCATTGATGGTCACAGGAGCTCCAGCTAGTCTATCTTGTGGGGAGAGTAGAGCATTAAAATCCCCTGCAATGAGCCATGGTTGAGAGATGCCTTGTGCCAGTGTGTTCAGTTCTAGCCAAAGGCCTTTTCTCTGCTCTATAGTATTATATCGATAAATCACAGTGAGCATAATTTGTTGGCCTTTGCTTCTTTCCTTGATCTGGCAGTGCATTAGTTGAGGAGTACTACTAATTAGAATGGTCTCATACTAGTTCTCATCCCATATCACCCATATCCTACCATTTTAGGCTTCATTATAATTGTGAATTATCCCCCAGCCTGGTGCTATCCCCCTGATTGTTGCTTTCATATTAGGCTCATTTACCCTTGTTTCAATTAGTCCTGCAATACTTATTTTATTATTTTGCAGATAGGTTTTAAGTTCCTTCTGCTTATACCTTTTATTCATACCCTTCACATTCCAAATTATCAACTTCATCAACATGTTTTGGGGGCTCCACCTCTATCAATAGGCAGTGAAGCAAGCTTGCTATACATGAGGCTCTCAAAACCATTCCTAGTTGGTATAGCTGCCAGTATAGGAAAATTTGTATAATTGAAATCCAGATGTTTACCTCCAGCATTTGTTCGCAGATTAATCTGGCTCATCTTCCCTGGTGTTTATTTGTCTTGCTCCTGCTCTATCTACTGTTTACCCTTCTCAGCAGTGGTATAGGAACTGTTCTCTCTTGCTATTTGTTCTGGTTCCCTTTTCTACTCACACACTTGCTCATGTTGTTGAATTGGCCATTTATACTGCCAAGTTTGAGTTACTTTTTCCATGGTCTTCTCTTCTTTGGTGGATCCTCCTTTGTTGGTATAGCTGGTTGGCATTGATGGCCAATCTTCTGACATTTATCACAGTATTGAGGTCTCAATTCCAGCACTACTTCCTGCATAAATGTTCCTCCATTTGAGTCCATAACTGTTATCTGTTGTGGGATAAGCTTATTAACATTAACTTCAATGAGCATTCTAGCATATGAAATTCTTGTTTGCTTTGTGGTGCACTCATCAGAAAATAAAGGAACTCCAATAGCACTAGCAGTTCTACTTCGAGATCCCACACCCCAACAGTTAAGTGGCAATCTGGGAAAAGTAACCCATAGGGGAATTTCAGCTAAAAATTCACTCCCAAAGTCAAATTCAGGACACCATTGTTTTAGTATGATAGGTCGATTGTTAATAGTGTAAAATCCAGTATACAATATCTCATTCATGTCGCTGAGATTCTGAAACTTTATTATGTAGTAACCTTCTTTATGTAGGTACACATCAGGTTTAGTCACAGCTGTCTAATTCATTGTTATATACCTACTCCTGGTATTATACCCAGGACATTCCCAAATCACATATGCAGCACACTTCCATTTATCTTCTTCAACTTGTACCTCCTTTTCTTCCAGCGAACCATTGTTTGCCCATCCACTATTTGTGGAGGGAAATAGGACAAGTTCATCCCATTGTTTGCTGCTCGATTATTCCTGAACATATTAGTCCATGGCTCTTTGTGTTCTTTAATCTGCTCTTTCCCTGTAGATTGGCCTCCAGTAATCCCTTCTGTATCAGCAATGAGGATTGACTCATCCTCTACATCTCATTTTACTGTTCCATTGCTATCAACCCCTTTCCTGTCATCAAATTTTTCCAGATCTGATTTCTATCTTAGATCTGCATTAGTTGGTGGAGTATTTAAGCTCAATCTCTGAGCTACTTCAGACCTTGATGTTGTTTGATGAGTCTGAGATTTCGACTCATTTAGGGGTTTGTCTTGATAGTTTAAGTGTCCTCAAATGACTAACTTATGCTCTAAACTGATGTTAAAGTGTTGATTTGCAGCTATGAGGGCTAAGGAGCAAGGCAAGGACACTACCGGCCAAAAAAGGAGCAAACAAGTTGAAGAAGTGAAGAAAAGTGATCCTGGTGATCGCCAAGACCACTCGGTGAATCGTCGAGTGGCTCTTTACCCCGCCAAATTTACAGTATGCCACTCCTGAGATGATAGAAATTGATGAACGACATTCCCTATCGGTGACTCCCCGACTGGATCGGCGAAGAGGAGTTAGTCTGCCGATGTTTACAGGACAATTAGTGAGGATGCAAGCAGAATGGCGATCAACAGGAGCAAACGGCGCATTGGGGAACCGATTGGCGACCCCGACATAGACCGCCTAAAGTTACAGTGTGCAATAAATGAAAAACTCAAGATAAGAAGGCGATGGACAGGAGCGATTGGCGACTCACCAACCTGTTGGTGAAGCGCGACTTACCTCACCGATTTACCCTAAAGGCCAAATTTCGAAAGAGTATAAATTGATTTTTTGAAAAGAGAGAAGGCATTCAGACATTGTAAAAACTCATACTTAGAACGAAGACACTGCTCTTGTGAAGTTCTGAAGCATTTTTCATGTAGATTTTCAATTGGGTTTTGTAATCGAAGCTACATTGAATTATTTTAAGGGTTTGGAAATCAATACCCAGCTATGGAGAATGTAATAGGTATTGAATTCTCACTTTTTATGATGACTAGCTAAAACCCCACTCTTGGGAGTTTGATCATCTGATTAATTGTCTGATTTAGTTGGTGGGTGTTAAGGATTATTGATTGTATTACTAATTTGAAGTGGGTTTGACTTATTGTTGTTGTTAAATTGATGCGTTGGAATGTTTATTTCAATGTTACTTAGTGTTTTATGCTTTCTTGAGAGAGGTGTAAAACCAAGGCTATAAATTAGCATTTGTAGTGATTGGGTTGTTGTGGGTTCAGCTCGAGAGAGTGAATTCTAAGCTCAATTCTACCTATCTAGCTCAAGAGAGTAGATGAAATGAGGTTTTGAGCTGTTTATATTGTTTAGCCTGTTGAGGTTCGAGAGAACTCACCTGAAGCGTGATAGTTGTTCGAGAGAAAGCTATCTCATCTAAGGTCCAACCTACCCACCAAGATTTAGTAACCTTTAGTAATTACTGAGCACCCATTTAGCGAAATTGACAGTTGGTCGGTCATTCCCCCAAGTATCTCTTAATCACTTGATTACCCCTGTTGTTCGTGATTGTTTTGGTTTCTGATTGACATCAAATTCCCTCACCTGACATTTATGTCATCCTTTAGATTTATTTAAGTGATTTCGATAATTTCTATTCCTACAACCAATTGAATCGCATTTACAACTTCATAATTGAATTTAAACTTGTACCGCTCCCTGTGGGTTTGACCCCAACTCACTTGTTGGGTTTTATACTAGATTACGACCGTCTGCACCTAGTATCGGATGAGGTGTAGTTGAGCATTAATCATTGTTCCCTTTTCTATCGTTCTATCTTTGTTCATGGGAAGGGTTTTGGATATTTCTTGCCCTTTTATCTCTTCTCCTTCCACTCGAGTCCCTACTGAGCTTCCTATTGTCATTAATGGTATTTTCTGTCCATGTCACCGTCCTCTTCCTCTTCCCCTCGCCATTGCTACCACCCCTGTGCACGTTAACTATCGTACGCTGAGAGCATTTTGAGAGGAAGTTGTAACGAATGCAATTTCGTACTGATATTAGTAGCTCTATCTTTACACACTCTTGTTTATATATCTCTTTTTCTCTTTGCGTCCCCATCTGCCTCCCTCATCATTTGTGCATTTGCAAGTAATTTCAGGTTCTTTGTTGTGCTTGATTTATCATTTCACTGAAAATATTTCTCACCTAATCACTTTTTCATGCTATCTATGTTTAGATGTAGATTTTCTCAAATCATTCTTTATTTATTAATTAATGACATTTTCTTCTTAGACGTTCCTGTTTCCCTCTATGTTGTTTATATCGCACAACTTAAGATTATGAATTGTAAATCCTTGATTCCACAATGATATTTTTTCTTTATATGTGATGATATCATCTTTATCTTCATCTTCTGATCTTAGTTCATTTTTTTATATATAAAAATTGTTATACGTAATTATTATATTGAATTTTATTTTTGCTTTTAAATTGGTTGGTTGGTTCAGGGCTCAAGGGTTAGTTTCTCTAAATGTTTTTGTCAAAACTTTCTAAAGAAATCAATCTTTTGTTTCCATTAGTAGATTTAATTTTTAGCTTCATTTGGATGTGTTATGGTTTTACTTAATAAGTTGGTCTGGTTTATTTTGACCATTGATTTTTCAAATTCAATTACATATCATTTTCCAATAGATCTATGATTTTGTCATTTGTGTATCTAGCAAGAGAACTCATTTCATGGGTATTTGATCTTTTTTCTTTCCAGTGTAAAATAACTTTATCCCAATTTGAAATAGTGATTTAAAGGATAAATCATCAACAAAGTATTGAGGAATGTATAAAAAGATTTAGAAACATACCTAATGAATAAATTTTGAAAACCCCCTTTTGAATCACCCAAAATTGAGTTATGGCGTTTATGTTCAAAAATGATATCTTAAGTCTTTCAAGGTAAAACCTTCTTTGTGATCGTGGGACCTCGTTGTGATCGTGAGTCGACCCAAACTCAACCCATCGCAAATGCGAAGGCCAAAAATGTTCTCGACTCAGATCCAATCCGCTCAATATACTCTTTGTGATTGTGACTTGACCCACCTTGATCGTGATGCATAATACCATTGCCTACGCGATCGCGATCAGACCATTGCTAACGTGAAGGATAGAATACCTGCGCTAGATTAGATGAAAAACCAACAAAATATCCCAAGTCTAAAAGTCGTGAATGGGCCCTTGAGGTTCGTTCAGAACCCCGTCAAGAAAAATTAAGCATGCTACTATATTGAAAACGACATTTCCGACTTGATGAAACTTGATCAAATGTTGACCGAGGTCAACTCTTAACTTCTTAATGTTCAAACTTTCAACCAATGTCCCCGAACTTATCCAAATGTCTCGAGACCCGAACCAGTTGACCAACTGACTCAAAAATCACCTTCCGAGACTAACAAAATTTGTAGGTCCTACTCTCTTAGATATTATTCTGAGACATAAATTATTTAAGCATTATAACAATCTAAATATGCTTCAACCTTTTGGCCATAGATTGTGAAGTAAAACTTAAAATATTGACTTTATGAAATTGTGTTTGGATATACATTTAACTTGGAAAATGATAAAAAAAAAATTATGAGTGGACAAATCAAAATAACACTCATTTTTATGAGTTTTGATTCAGAAAGAAGATACAAAGAAGGATCAAGATATCATACCCATCAGCAGCAACATTTGCAGCTGTCCACTTGTGTATTCTTTGAGCCCCAAATAACTATTCTTTGTGTATAGCTAAAGCTTCACAAAAGAAGACCAAATTTGCACAGAAGGATGAATATCCTAGAAATTAAGCAAAACGATTTGGATTCAACAATTTGAACTAGATAGATATATACATGTATGAAAGGATGTTGAATGATTTTTAGTCAATTTGAGATGTAGATGATTATCCTTTTGTGGTTTTTCTTATGAAACATTGCTCCATTTGCAATCTTACACCAAAGATATTTATTGGGTAAAGGTCAATGCTACATTTGGACTCACACTTTCCATTTTTTTTACGCCCTCTATTTATTTTTTAATTTCAAAGTTATTCCCTCTGTCCACTTTTAATTGTAATTTTGCGCTTTTTGAAATTCAATTTTCCTAATTTTTAAAGTTAAATTAGATTATATTAATTCGATATTTTAAATAAAAAAATTTAGATATTCAAAAACTATACGAAAAGTATTATAAATTCCAATTTTTGCATATCAATATGATGAAAAATATATCATAGAATGTTAGTCAAAGTTATTATCATTTGACTTTAAAAAAAAAAAAAAACTTTGACAATTAAAAGTGGACGGAGGTAGTAGATTTTTATATTTTCTTATCATTTTTAATTTATTAAAAAAATGTAATTAATTTTTTTTGTGTGTGTGTTTTACCTTCAATAATAATTATTTATTCCCCAGATTATTATTTTAAAATCTAAAACTATGCATTAATTAATATAACTATTATAATAAAATACTCATATTAATCATTACAATTTTTTTTAAAACGTGTAAATTTCAAATGAACAAGTAAAAGTAAACGGATGAAATATTTATTTATTTAATTTACTTGGATCAATTTCAAATGAGCATATATCTTAGAATATGAAGAATTATGTATACGATTTCTACCAAATTAAGGGTCTGACAATCTTCTTTCCAACGTCGTCGACTGCTTGTTAATTTGATTCTGAAGTAGAAAGTTTTAACCATTTTACCTTGAAATTGTAAGTTAGTATAGTATATGAGAAATTGTGTTTCTATTCATGTCCAATACTAGACAATAAGCTTGAAGTATAGATAAACATCATGAATAAAATACTAATGACATTATGAGGGTGATAATGTTAGTTTTGAGATTCGATCTAATATGCTTGACACAGAGTGTACGATAAATAGAGATGTTAACTGGCAAAAGTTTGAGGATACAAGTGAGGAATATGTGACCCTTAGATGAAAACACTAAATTGTGGATACGTCATTAGATAAAGAAGAGACTTGAGATGTACACCCAAGATAGTGTATAGTCATATGAGGCTCTATGATTATGATTTTTTATGTGTGCCTAGTTAGTATCCTTGAGCTACCAATCTGGAGTAGGTTGATGTAAGCATTATATGGTTCCGCTAAGAGTTGGGTAGAAGGGGTTATGTCACACTCCGAGCCTAGATCTTGGATGGAGCTGGCACTCGATGCCATTGTGGACCCAAGCATGTCCATAACATGATATTAGACATGAGCATACAATCTAGTTATGAGTGGAAATATAGTATGAAAATATTTGAAGAGGCAAGTTTTGTAAAAGAATTATTTTGCATAAATGTAAATCATAGTACTGAAATCACTGACAAAGGATACAGAGGTCCAAACTAAAGCATAACAAATTGTATGTCTATGAAACCTCTAAAAATAATGAAGTATTGTCTATCGAGACAAGGCCCCTGATACACCTTAAACACATAATCATAAAATTCTAAAAAATGAAGACTAAGTGTACGCCATACAAGTTTAGGATAAGAAGTCCTACATTGGAAAAATATAGGAGAGATGTTGGGTATATAAAGCAGACCTTACACCCTAGTGATACGTTTTAAAGTCATGTGTGTCTAGATCAGAAACGATAATATCACAAGTGGGCAAGGTAGTTACAAATGGTATCAGAGTCAGCCTTGTCGATGTGGGCTAGAGTTCAACTAAATTTAGGAAAATCTCGATAAGATGGGGAAAACTTCAATGTTAAGTTTATGCAAATCAGATGCATTGGGGAAAACCTCAACGAAGATGCTGAGTCCATAAAATGGGGTATATGTGACACCCCAACTAAGATTAAGAAGTTTCATTTCGGCAAAACACAAGAAAGATATTGAGTATATAAGCAAGCAAACCTTACACACTAGTGATACATTTTAAAATTGTATGGGACATAAAGCGGACAATAGCATTAGTGGGTTGTATCGTTACATTAGGCCCTGGACACAGAGGGGTTCTCCCGAATAGCAGAAGATATGGAATTTAGTGAGCGGCTTGATCACGTGTATGCGTACCTAAGTCTACATCAATCAAAAGATGTAGCGCTCCCCACAAAAGGGGCGTAAGTACATGTGGAATAGTACTGTATATAAAATGGCAGCATGAAATATAACGTATATATCAAGATCAGTAGAAGCAGTCAACATAATTATGGTCGTAACATATGAAGGTTAATTAAGAGATAAAGTCGTTTAGATTGTCTTAGGGATATTTCTTCATCATTTTTTAGTTCGTTATGATAGTCTAATAGTGTTGCAAATATTAGAGACTATTTTAAGAGTTATAAATAGTTAATTAGCAACTCTTTTCACACAGAAATTTGGATGAAAATACCCCAACTTAAACGTGGAAAATTTCAAGAGCGACTACTGAAGTTTGAATATCTATTAGTTTAAAATATAATTCTGTGAATTGTTACTAGAGTTTAAAGTGTGCAGTTTCAAGGCTTTTAAGTTATACTTATCAAAAAAAAAAAAAAAACTATGGATGAAATTAAAAAAATCACATTATTTCATGTATCTATAGCAAGGTTTGTTCAAGTTTTGAGACACATTCATAGAGTTCAACTTTTTGATTGAAACTCTCCTTATAGACACATTCATAGAGTAAAATAATTCTTCAATTTTTTATAAAAATGCTTAGTCCAACTTCAAGACACTTTATCCTTGTTTGGATGGTTTTACTAGTGTTGTATTGTTAGTATAAATACGTTTTGATTGTTACTTAAATTTTCTTGTATTGTATCGCTGAATTCATCATTAGGTAACGACGAAAAGCCTCATTCTGTGTAACAACCAATTCGGTGTGATTGTATCATTACCTTAATATTTCCTTCTCATTTTGTCTTACTTATTATTGAATCATTTTATTTTATCATTCACCCTACATTTTTATTAGGGAAACTTACATAAATATACTATATTAAGAAAATATTTATCATTTCTAGCAATAACATTTTTTTCAGTTGATCACTTTTAATACATTTATAATACAGTTTTAATACATTTTACAGAGAACAATTTGTAGAACACATATAATACAAGTTTTATTGATGGATATACATTTATCACACATTTTAATACATACAATGTGTCAATTTCTTACCAAACAAGCATACTATATTTTCAAAAACAGTTATAATACATATATATCGCATACATAATCAACTTTTAAAATATATTGCAGATTTATCATAGTATTGCTATAAATAATAAAAAATAAAAAGTTTCGCTAAAATCAGTAATTATTTATTAAAAGGTATCCATTCAAGTAATTTTTCCTTTGCGTTTTGTGTATAAATTTTTGGGTTTCTTTATTGATTTTTTTCACTTTATTTAGAGTTTTATTTTATTTGAATTAATTTTTTATTATTATGTCGTATAGATATTGTGTGATTTTTCATAATGAAAATATTTCTATTTACCCGTATTGTCGCTAGAAGGGTAAATATACGTTTACAAGCTATTTTGAATTTTGAATTTTCATGTATTACTTATTAATCAAAAATCTTGTAAATTAAATTGAATTAACCCAAAACAGATTGAACTGACTGAATATCCGTCCTAATTCGATGTCCATCACTAGTAATAAGTTTTTATTAAAGACACTGGCACTCACAATCTTTAAATCTTAGATCCACCTCTGTCTATAAGCAATTAGTTTTATGTAACTAGATATCATTTCAGGAAAAAAAATCATTTCATTTTTTTTATTAGAACTAGTAATTAAACAATAAATGATGAATTTTGTATTAAATTAGTATAGACAATTAGTTTTATGTAACTAGATATCATTTCAGGAAAAAAAATCATTTCATTTTTTTTATTAGAACTAGTAATTAAACAATAAAATGATGAATTTTGTATTAAATTAAGGCAGAGTTAAACATATTTGAAATTTATTAAGAACTATATATGGTTCAGCAAACTGATTTGGTCATTTGGATAATTGTTAAATATAGATGAATTTTGATCTGATAATTTTGCCTTTGATAGTATGAGTTTGACTTTAGCAAATGCTCATTTCTAACCAGAGAAGAAGCACAAAATGAATTGAACTCTTGTGGTGACAACAAAAACATTAAGCAAATAAACCAAGAAATTAGTTTCAGAATAAATAGACCTCATTTCCTTGTAGAACATCGAAAACTTCTTGAGGGTTGAACAATCCACTCCGTTTTCAAATATCTCACGGTGATTCCATGCGAGCGATTTCTCTTTCCATATCTTGCACTAGATTATGCACATTGGAGAAAGCATTTGCTTTTGCCCTTCCGGAATAAAAACCACATGCATTTAATGTTTGATAATTCCTCCACATAAAACCCAAGGAAACACGCAATATCAAGCAAAACACTCCGAGTATCATCATCAAGTCCATCAAAGCTCATCTTGAGAATTTTTTGGATATCACTACAAGGAATTGGTCTTAGTTTTTGGACTTCATATCTTCATTTAGTTACCAATCTTCCTTGCAAATGCGACTCCAATATCACAAGAGCTGATCAAGAACAATAGAACCTTCTTTGACCCAAGGCTTGCTTTTGATTAATTTGATGCCTCAGTAACACTGTTAACTTTGAAGTCTTTACTTTTGAAAATTTGTCCATTAAATGCTTCTCGATCCAATATTTGAAAGGAAGCAAACTACAACCGAATTGCTGAAATATTTGGTTGTAGTCTTGCAGATACCTTTTGTCAAAGTTGGGTTGTAGTCTTGTAGATACCTTTTGTCAAAGTTGTTTTTCCTATTCCACCAATGCCATATATACCAACCATGTCGTTGATACGAGTATCTACTCCAACTGGGTTTCAAGTAACATCTAGAGGTGTCTGGTTGACCTCTTGTAGGACTTGTTATATAATATTCTCCATAAATTTAGACTCACACCTACAAATTGTTAGGGAAAAAAAGAACGATAATTAATTACAAAAACAAAAATCTCAACAATAACACTTTAGTTTATAAGGCTTGTTGTGATTGAATTTAAGCATTTTAATAGTTTAAAAATGCACATTGAAGCTATAGAATATTCATTCAGAGTAATTTTTTATGAGTTTGCTTCACAAAGTAGAAAAGACCGAGAAATCATACCTAATAGCAACATTTCGCAAATCCCATCCAGATAAATTTGGAGGTTCTCTAAGTGTAGTTATCCATTTCTCCATTTTTTGAGCCCAGATAATCGTTCCTTGTGTACAGACAAAGCTTCACCAAAGCATCCAAATTGCACCATTCTCATAGCTAAGAGAATTTTCAATGATGAACAGATCAAGAAACACTTTGAAAAGAGAGTTTTTTTGTGTCTACCTGAAATGTCAAAGACTAAGAGCTTTGTTGAACTGATCATTGAAAGGAATAAATACATCCAGAGGAAACTGCATTCTCGTGACAACTCGTATGAAATGGATAGCATTCCCAGTAGCAGTAGATCTTCATATGTTGGGAAAATTAGGAGAAGATCATTGTTGGTCCATTTTCAAACAAAGAGCATTTGTTGATGGGGAGGTTCCTGAGGAATTAGTAAGCATGGGAAATAGAACTATTGAAATGTGTCAAGGTCTACCATTGGCTGCAAGTGTGTTGGGAGGCCTCGCCTGAAGTCAACTTTGCTTTCCCACTTTGCCTTACCTCTGAAACTCGGAAATACGTCATTAGACAAGTGAGAAGATGTAGATGATTCTCCTTGAATAAATAGTGTCCATGGATGCAAGAATGAATGAAGGAAGGTTGGATGATTTTAAGTCAATTTGTTAACCGAAAGAGAACTAGGATGTAGATAATTCTCCTTAAATAAATGAACACAGTGAATTCTGACTTCTTCAAGAAAACTTCATTTTGTGTCAAGTAATTTGCAATCCTACACCAAGATATTTCTTAAGTCAATGCTACATTTCTCCTCATTTGTAGTCACATTTTTCATTTGTCTTTTTGGGCTTGGCTACACTGCTATACTTTTATTATATAGGGTAAACTTTGCAAATAGTTATTTTTAATCCTTTGGTTGCTAAGCAAGGCAGGTTCTCTTTCACTCTTTGGAATGAGCCTTTTTGCGGTTCTCTCTCAACACAAACTGGGCAGCTAAACATTAGTAACTATTTTAAAATGCAGCAAGTATATCAATCAGAAGCATGATTTATTTAAAAGGCATTAGCATCAACTTTTACACCAAAAGTCTTGTGATTTCAGTTAGTATAACAATAACAACTTGCTGCACCCGTCTTTATATGACATACTTTACAACTAGCTTAGCATTTCTTGTAGGGATGGCCAGCAACGGATGTTCAAAGCCCCCCTAACCCTGCTCTATCAAATCTTTTAGAAAATAATGTGATATAAATTGATCAATAACTAACAAAATGTATTTGCCTCATACTTTCATGTTTTAGCTAAGAAGAGAAATGGAGAACTTGCCTCTTATAGCTATGGGAAGAAGTTGCAATCGTCTCTTTGTCGTGGGAGTTTTCATTCTGCTTCATCACTACTTCTCCCAATATCAACTCTTCTTTCCTTGAAATACCAGGTTTCCTAAAATCTTTAGAATATCTAGCAACCAATTAGTCTTTGCTCTAAGGCCACATATCAAATGTTTGTGTCGGATTGCAATGATATATAAACCACCCAAACCAAACCAACTTCTTTCTCTTGTTAAGGATTATAATTGGCTTATATGATCACGTCATCAAGAACAATTAAAATGTCCTTCGTTTTGAGAATTTGATGAAGAAGTTTCTCTTGTAGCTTGACTAGAGCATTATAGGCTTCGGCTTCTGATCTAATATCTGAAAGGAAGTAATAATTGTCAAAATATTCGGCTGTAGATACCTTTTTGCCAAATTTGATTTTCCTATTCCACCAATGCCAACCATGTGAAGTTGATTAATATCATTTTGCAATAACAACTCTATATCTTTGACACGAGTATCTCCTCCAACCGGGTAGCAAGCAACATCTAGAGGTATCTGGTTGACCTCTTTTAGGACTTTTTTTATAATATTCTCAACAAATTTAGATTCATGCCTACATTAACAATAATAAGAACAGTTTATGAGTTGGGTTAACAAAGTAGATATTAGAAACTAGAAAGAAGGGAATCATACCCATCAGCATCAACATTTGGAGATAAATTTGCAGTTGTCCACTTGTGAGCCCCAAATAATGGTTCCTTGTGTATAGCTAAAGCTTCACAAAAAGATAGACCCAATTTGCTTTCACAGTAGTTGAGAAGAAAGATGAACATCCTAGAAAATAAGCAAATCGATCTGCTTTAACTTGTGCTTGGATTCAACAATTTCAACTAGATAGAGCATAATTTATTGAGAAAAATGACCATGGAAACCCTCGACTCTTCAATTACTTCAGATCTACATGATTCTTCTTCAATAAATAGATTTATACATGCATCAAAGATGTGATTATATCCACGAATGAATGAAAGGATGTTGGATGATTATTAGTCAATTTGGTTTTAAAAAAAAAAAGGAGAGGATTGGAATGTAAATTTTCTTAGGAAAAAAGGATAAACCACAAAAGATTATTTCTTTGGAGAAGTCGGTCCAATGCTACTACATTTGTAGTCACATTTTCCACTTCTTTTTACTCGTCTCTAATTAAATGCCCTAACTTTTTCTTTTCTTTTTTAAGTTATTTCTAATTACTTATTCATTTTAACAAATCAAAAAAGAATAAAAAAAAATTCATATTATATCCTCAATTAATTACTTTGAAAAAGATAAAACTTTTTGAAAATTTTAAGTTTTAATTCATTTATTTCATAACTAATATGAATTTAATGATAAACTCACTATGTCAATCATTATTTTCTTAAAAAGTGTGTCAATTCAAGAGTTGACAAGTAACTTCTCACTATTAACTTTGCAGGCTTCTTAAAAAAAATTATTAATTAATAGAATTTCAAAGCTTTGAGGATGCTTGAATCAAATCACGTCATCCACCTGCCATCAATCAATTTCAGTTTGGTGAGATATGGTATAATTGGTACTATATCCAACAAAGTTTTAATTGACGATGAAGGTAAACTCAAAATCCATATGAAAAAGCTCAAAAGAGAAGCTTATGTGAATATACGAAAGGGGGAAATTATTTCAGGGTACAAAATAATAGCGTAATAAAAATTGCAGGGAATGTTGAGTTTAGCATATTAGATGGTTAAATAACTGGAAGTAATGTGAAGTTGTAAGAAGGAAAATTGATTGTGCAAAAATAGCGATTTGGTAACCGCTGGAAATAGCATAGTGTTTTAGTGGAGGAGAAGATGAATAAGATTAAAAGATGGGTTTGAGTTTTAATTTGCAATGTGATTTAGTGTGTGGGAGATTAAAAGAGAAAACTAAGTCAATTTAATCAAAATTGGCTAATTTTAGATGATTTAGGACTTTTCATCCAATTGGGAGATACGAATGACAAGTATAATAATGACAGGAGTAAGAACAACTTTACTTTAAAAATAAGGATAAAATCAACTAATAAATACAAATTGAGAAGTAATTTTGACTATTTTACCTTAATATACAAAGTTAATGTATGCATTATTTTTTATTAATACACTTTATTTAAAAATATAAGTTGACGTGTCTAAAAAGAAATGGGCCAAAAGAATCTAAAGTTGGTAAGTTGCACACTCAAACTATGTTAAATTCTTATTACTACTCCCATTTTCCTATTTACTAATATAACTATCAAGAAAATAATAATGGTCATAGTAAATTTATTATTTTATTTTTATTGGGGTCTTACAGTCTAGTCGTTGGTACTCCGCATCTTCACGGAGAATTCAATTTTATCGGGTCCATGTCGGAGACAGCGGGGCAGTCGCTACACCATTCGTGCAGGTCGCTACTTATGCGACAAGGAATTTCACTACCTTAGGACAGTTAGAGTTACTGCCGCCGTTTACCGAGGCTTCCATTCAAAACTTATAACACTTCTCCTTCCGACCTTTCAGCACTGGGCAGGTGTCAGACTCTATACATCATGTTACCACTTAGCAGAGTCCTGTATTTTTAATAAACCGTCGCTACCCCGGTATGTGCCGCTACATCTACCTTTTTCAAAAACATACGTACCAAAAATTTTGTTTTTTCTTGATTGTCGAAAATAACAAATAAAATATCATTAAAAAGGGACAAAACATCTTTTCTAGACCAAAATCTGGTGAGAAGCAAACATGTATAAACATGGTGAGGCAAACTAAAATACTGAATTATGGGTAAATGTATATGACCCATGGTGTATGTGAACCATTCTGATATATTGGTGAACAATTCAAAACAAGCTGTCCGCTTTGACTTTGATTAACCAACCGAGTGAAGGGGATGCACGTTAACAACCACAATAACTAAGGCAAAAGAAAAAAATCATTACATAAAGCAGATGAAGAATTTACTTTTCTCATTACCAAAGTAAAATTAGAGAACTGACAATCCTCAAACAAAATATACCGATCTAGAACTCTAATTTCACAAATCTGACCTCCAAAACAAAATATACCCATTTTACCAGCAATCAAAACTTACAGAAGAAGAAGAAATTTGAAAGGGAACCATTAATAGCCCCTTTTTAGACACACATTCAACATTGTCACAACAAATCAATTGACAAAAACAATGAACAATCGAACAAATCCTTATGCAGCAACAAGGAAAGGTTCAAATCATTTTTTTCAAGTAACCTTCGTAACATACCCAGATGACAATAATAATAATAGGAAATTGAATAAGCAAAGAGTGTAAATGACGGAGAGAATAAGAAAATTTCTATTCCTTGAATTAGTAACGGAAAATTACACCATCAAGCTCAAAATAAAACTAACAATCCTAAAACACAAAAAGGCAAACCCTAACCCCCAAATCCGTAAAGGGTCCTTCCTTGCCTCTTAAGCGCATAAACAACATCCATAGCCGTAACCGTCTTTCTCCTAGCGTGCTCTGTGTACGTCACAGCATCACGAATGACATTTTCCAAAAAGATCTTCAAAACACCACGAGTCTCTTCGTAAATCAATCCAGATATACGCTTCACACCACCTCTACGAGCGAGTCTACGAATAGCTGGCTTTGTAATTCCCTGGATATTGTCTCTCAACACTTTTCTGTGCCTCTTAGCTCCTCCTTTGCCCAATCCTTTACCTCCCTTACCTCTGCCTGACATTTTTCTGATGAAATTTTAGAAAAGAAATGTTCTTGATTTGGATTTTGATGATTGGGCCTTTGGGATTTTGGTGATTATATATAGCTGATGGTTTATTTGGGTGTTTGAATCGTGGCCGTTGGTGTGTTGGAGATGAATGTAATGATCGGACGGATATGAGAGTCGATCTGAGTGAGAGGCGGAGAGTGTATGTGAGCCGTTGATTTAATGAAGATCTATGGTGAGGAGTGATTGTTTAGTGATAGTGTGCGGATTGTGCTTTTTTGGTGAGAGAAACTAGGTAAGTACATTGTTGGCTTGATCGGATCTCCCTCGGCTCCTAATTACTTGTCCATTTTTAAATTAATGTATTATTAAAAAATAATGATTAACATAGTAAGTCGACCATTTTAACCTCTTAAAAATTATGAGATGGATGAATTAAAAATTTAACACTTTCAAAACAATTTACCTTTTTTTAAAGTAATCAATTCTGAATATAATAAGTAAAAAAGATATTCTCAATTTGTAAAAATGGACAAATAAAAAAAAAATGAACCAAGCAATTAGGCACAAAAAGAGTATAATTTGCTTTCAATGGAAAAGAAATTAGGCACAGAAAGAGTGTAATTTGTTTTCATAACACTTAAATTATTTTAATTTTCAATACTCTTCTGCCTCTTTCGCTTGTCCAATTTTAACTTTTTATTTATCTTTTTTTACATGTCATTATATTGTAACGATCTGATCTCGTCGTTAGGGAAAAGCCAATAGAAAAAGAATTGGGGCCAGAAAACTTTTGATTAGTAACTTAGAAATTTCTAGCTTAGTCCAGATTTGGACGAAATCTCAGTCAGTGAGGTCTAGGTAAACCTGGTAATGAATGAGAGATCTAATTATGAATTTGATCACATGAGTAGATAGCTAATACGTTAAGGAACCCGTATGACTTTACGGAATCGAATTCGAGCGAGTAGAACTCCCGAAACTGATCTTAGCGTGAACGAGTAGTTTTTGAATGTCATGCGTTGAAGGTGTGTTGTGAAATGGGGGTTTGAAACTCTAAATTCGACTCTCTGTCTCTGTGCAAGCCGCCAGGGCGGGCCGCTGTAGCGGGATGGGGGCCGCCACAGCGGGACAGTCGCGACTTAAGTCGAAAATAAACCCCAAAAACGTCATTATTCTGCAAACTTCGTTCTTGAGAGCTAAGGAGCGACCCAGGGGAAGTTCTTGACAGTTTTCCACCTCTTCTAGCACTAAAGGTAAGGATTTTACTCCCCTAATCCGTATTTCGATCCGTAGAACTTAGATTCTTGGGTAATTATTGTTGGGGGAGGGGGGTTTGATCTGAAGTTAATGGTGGAAAAAGCCCTAATTTGGATATTGGGATCATGGGTTTGGTCTTGGGTTATTGGGTTAGTTATAATCCGGGTAAATTAGATCTTAATTATTGATCCTCGCGTTATATTGATTGTTTGTAGACCAAGAACAAGCGGAAAGAATCTAGAAAGGGAATGATCAAGTTTCTTAGGAGGATTCAAGTTTTGTTCGAGGTAGGTGATGGTTTGATTTCAAGTTTTGTTCGAGGTAGGTGATGGTTTGATTTCATGTTTGTGTGATGTATGTTAGTATTTGCTTCATTGTAATGCATGTATATATGCGAATGTTGCACTATTGAGTACACCTAATGTAAATGAGTATGAATGAATGATTGTAAACCATGAATCAATACTTGAATGTATGATTATGAGAATGTACATTGTGATTGTGATTGTGGCATGTTGAATGGATCGAGTGTCACGTTCCGACACACTACCTTGGATCGGGTGTCACGATCCGGCACACTAACAGTTTGGGTATGGATTCCATGAGAGGACCATTGAATTGGGTTCTACGAGAGGACCATTGACTTGTCATATATACTTCTATTGAGAATGTGGAATTGTACATTGCTCCTGAAATGATAAGTGATATTGTTTATGTTTGGTATATGCATGTTTACTATGTTGTGACTGCTTATATATATGTTTCACTTACTGGAATAGCCGTGTGATCCTACCAGTACACTGTGGTTGTGTACTGATATTGCACTTGCTCTTTCTTTGTTGAGTACAGGGCATCTTCAGGCGGCTACTGACAGACCTCAGCTAGGTGACTATTGAGCGTGACCGGATTCAAGGGTGAGCCAGTTCTTTCAGGCTGCCATGGATCTCTCTTGTTTAAGTCCACTCTTTTCGGACTCAGACTATTTGTTTAGGGTGTTTTGTTTAGTTTTCGGGGTTGCGCCCCCTTTTCCTTAGACTTGTTGCACTTTAAATGTTTTGGTAAAATGACTTTCAGCTTCTAGGGGTTGTTCTTCCGCATTAGTTTGGTTAGTTTTATTTAAACCTTTGGAATTTATGAAAACTCTATATAAATTATACATTTAAACCTGTTTCCGTATCTTTAAATGTTTAGTTTTAGGGTTAGTTGGTTAGTAGTAATGGTTCTCCCACCGAATGGTTTGTGTGGGTGCCAATCACATCAGTCTGGATCGTGACAGTCCTCAATTTATTTAGAGAATTAATATTTTTGAAAAATATATAACCTCTTTAATGAATAAATTAATTTTGAGAAAGAAGGAATATGTGTAGTTTTTAGTTGGTTGGCTATTGAAATCTTCATTATAATCTCCTCTTCCATCTCCTTTTCCAAACTAAAAAACATTATTATATTTAGTAAAGACATTTTCTTAAAGCATGTTTGAATTAATATTTAACTTATTTTATATTCCCTATTCCATGTTAATTGAATTTGTGAAGTAATATATATTTATTAAAAAAACATTTAAAAACATGATTTCGTCCTTGTGAAATCATAAATATTTGAAACATTTATCACATAAAAAATATCAAATCTTCATTAAAGAAGAAAAGCAAATATGAAAAAATATTCCAAACATCCATTTAGAATTTGGAATTATTCAATTATATTGAGCAATGAAAAAATTCAAAAAATTCAATTAATATAAATTAGGAGTATTATTTTAGTATAGAATTAAATATTTATAGATACTCTTTAATACATCAAAACACTTAAATTGTATTCAAAATCTAATTTAACTTAAACAATTTAATTCAAACAAACCCTTAATATGTTCCAAAAGAAACACTACCTTTTTATAATTAAAATTTAAAGACCTTGTCATTGTCAGTTTATTTTCTTGGAACATTGTTCAATCTTTTCATGATTTCAACATTGTTAAATTCATAAACAGATCTCATATAATGAAATTTATGCTAAAAAAGCAACAGCTACTGTTCAAACAAACCTTCATATAATGAATTATCCAGATCTGAATAGCTTAAATTGCCATTCAAATTACATCAGCTTTCAAAAAGTTGGAAAAAAAAAAGGAAATTGAATAGCAAAGAGTGAAGAAGACGCAGAGAATCAGAATTAATAACTAAAGCACATTTCTATTCCATGAATATGTAACAGAGAATTACACCATCAAAGCTCAAATCAAAAAAAAAAAAAAAAAACTAACCCTAACCCCCAAATCCGTAAAGGGTCCTTCCTTGCCTCTTAAGTGCATAAACAACATCCATAGCAGTAACCGTCTTTCTCCTAGCGTGTTCTGTGTAAGTTACAGAATCACGAATCACATTTTCCAAAAATATCTTCAGAACCCCACGAGTCTCTTCATAAATCAATCCAGAAATACGCTTCACACCACCTCTACGAGCGAGTCTACGAATAGCTGGCTTTGTAATTCCCTGGATATTGTCCCTCAACACTTTCCTGTGCCTCTTCGCTCCTCCTTTGCCCAATCCTTTGCCTCCTTTGCCTCTGCCTGACATTTTTCTGAAGAAATTTTATAGAAGAAATGCTCTTGATTTGGATTTTGATGATTGGGGCTTTGAGGGTTCTGTGTTTATATATATAGCTGATGATTTCAATCGTGGCCGTTGGTGTGTCGGAGCTTAAAGTGATGATCGGACGGATATTAGTATCGATCCGTGTGAGAGGCGAAACTGTATTTGAGCCGTTGATTAAATGGAGATCTACGGTGGGGAGTGATTGTTTTGTGATGGGTGCGGATTGTGGTTTTTTGGTGAGAGAATCTATCAATCCTTTTTTATTTCTAATAAAAATTAGATTATTATTTTTTGAATTTAAAATTAAGGTTTAGTATTTGTAAAATATTGGTTTGGTCATTTGTATTTTAAAATACTGGGACAATCTGGTGCATAAAACATCTCGCGTTCATGTAGGGTTTAAAGAAGAGTTGTACCTAAAGAGATAGTATAATGTAGACCGTGTATTCTAATGCAAGCAAGGATGATTGTTTTCACAATTTAACCTCGTAAGTTGTAGATAACATTAGAATGATTTAACATTGCTCCAAAATTCATATAATCTGAAGTAACGAAGAATTTCATTATCAAGCTAAAAAAAAACTAGCAATCCTAAAACTAAGGGGTCGTTTGGTAGAGTGTATTTAAAAAAATAATGTATGCATTAGTCTTGTGTATTACTAGTACCTTGTTTGGTACTCTTTTCCAACCTATGTATACTCTATTGTGTATTAAGGTGTGTATTGTTAATACCATAGATTTCTAGGTATTAGTAATGCAATGGTTTTAATGCATGCATTAACTCAATTAAAGACTCAATTGCCCCTCAATACCTTTTTTATATCTTTTCCACCATAATAGTGAAGGGTATCTTTGTAAATAATTTTTTTAATGCAATGTATTCTATTTTTAATGCATCAAACCAAACAATGCATAAAAATAATCTATGTATAATTAATTCAAGCATAACTAATACATGCATTGCTAATGTAAGCATTACTAATACACTCTATTTAGCATTATTTTTATACACTCTACCAAACGACCCCTAAAAGCACAACAGCAAACGAAAAATACTATTATATGGTCCAATCAACACAAATTCTTTGACTTTAAATATTTTTAAATATTAATGTGAGGAACATTACAAGTGGAACAAGAGTTCTTACTCATAAATTTCAGTTTCCTAGAAAGAAATTAAGTGAATTTTTTTTCCACATCAAAGGCGGGTTCAGAAATTAATTTAATTTGTATAGTTTAGATTTTTATTACTAAATTTATTGAGTATAATTTAGAAATTATGAGTTTGAAATATGGAGTAATTTATTTTGAAATTGGTATATTCTTAACATATGTTCCATGATCTGAGCTACTCTCTCAAATGCTCCCAACTTTATTGAGTTATCTTAGTATACCGTACAACATGGCTCATCATTGTGGCTGTAGTTTAGTGGTGAGAATTCCACGTTGTGGCCGTGGAGACCTGGGCTCGAATCCCAGCAGCCACACTCTAATATAGATCATTAATTTTTACGTGCTTCACATTTTCATTTTGGGATTTCTTTTTAGGCAAATTATGCATAATAACAAATATTTAACTTACATTAGCTATTATAAATTAATTTGTATAGTTCGGTTCTTAATTGTATAAATCTAGAAATTGTATATGCTTACCTTAGCTATTTGTATACGATTTATGAAGAATTCATAATAAATTATTTTGTTTGTATATTGACAAACGAAATCTACAAACGGAGTTCTGAAAAATCCCTAAATATATAAATACAAATTTTGTATATTTTACCTTATTTGTATAATCACAAGAAAAATATACAAATTGGCAGAAATATACAAACTGCCACCTCTATAGCAAACGGAACTATAGCTATGAAACGCAATTATCAAAACTATACTTATAAAGTCTTAGTATGTTTGCTATTATGCAATTTTCTCTTCTTTTTATCTCCATTTGTTTTGGGCTTCATGCTACATTAATTAGGCCCACTAGTTTGGGCATCTTACCTGGCATTCAAGAACAAAAATTAGCTCTATGTATTAATCGTTCTTTGTTTGGTACATTTTTTCATTCTATGTATAATTAATGCAAACATTAGTTATACACTTTATTGTGTATTGATGAGTGTATTACTAATATCATGTATTTGTAGGTATTAGTAATGCAGAAAAATTTAATGCATGCATTAGCATGGTCAAAGACCCAATTACCCTTCAAAAGTACCTTTACATCTGTTCCATCATAATTGTGGAGGATATTTTTGTAAATAAATATTTTTATACAATGCATACTAGTTTTAATATACCAAACCAAACAATGCATAAAAAATAATCTATGCATAACTAATGCAAGCATTACTAATGCAAGCATTACTAATACACTCTATTGAGCAAACAACCCCTCTTATACCATTATTAGGAGAAATTACTTAATTACACAAACACTTCTGTCATATTTATTGATTCTCTCTATAATTTGTAATTATTATATTTTATATTACTTATTAATAATTTCACGCCACATTTCAAGTCGAATACACCTAAATATATTTCTTTGCTATCAGTACACCGAAATAAAGAGAGGGATGCTAGCGAGAACATGAAGCAGACGAGCGATCTTTGTCTATATAAATCAAGATACATGGGAATCACATCAGATACGTGTGATTCACATGTATTTGGGATACCAAATACGCAATCAAGATAGGAGAGCAACAAGCGAGATTTGTCTGTGTATTCAAGATGCATGTGAATTCACTTGCATACATATGAATTCACTTGGACACAATGTATCTAAAAGAAATTACACATAATTTTAACCACATGTATTATGAGATACATGTATTATGAGATACATGTATCTTGACGTATCTGGACGCATCAAAATTTGATAGATTTGTAATATTGTAAACTAGTGTGTATAAGTAATAAGCCCCTAAACTAATGAGATTTCTATAAGTTACCTTTTTCCATTTATTAATGTATGGAAAAAAAAATCTAAATATAGACTTTGTTTGAATTGAATTAAAAGTATTTCTACAGCAAAATAAATTTTAATTACTTTTATAGTGTTTGAGTAAAAATTAAAAAATAATTTAAGCACTTTTTTTAAAATTTTAAAACTAAAAAGTTTTTTACTCGGATAATGTATACAACTTTAAATTATGTAATTATTTTATTTCTACAATTTGATTAATCACAACATCATCAATTGTTTTAGATTTGAAATTAGTTAGCGAATGTAATAAGAGCATGTTTGGATTAGTTTGAAAGTTGGTCAAACTTACATTTAAGTCATTTTTAATTTTTGGGAGTGTTTGACAAAGTTAAAAATAACTTAAAATAAGTTAGAAATAATTTAAAATAAGTTAAAAACAAAAAATAGGACTCTCTTTCTTTTTTATTTTTTGACTTAAAAATCATTTTAAGTTTGACTATTCTTTTTTTTATTTAAAAACTATTTTTTTCAGTCAATTCATATGGGCTTTAAATTGACCGTTCGGTAATTATTTTTAAAAAAGAAACAACTAAATTGACAAAATCGATGTGATAAATTCAATGCTTACATTAAACCATACTCTTATCAATTTGATACATACTCTATCAATTTATCAATGATTAAATAATTTAATGAAGTGAGTATATATAAACCGTGAATCCACAACACATGGATTCAATTTTCGTTGTTCATCCATAATTTATAAATATAAGATAAATGATTGGCTACGAAGGGATCCCCCCACCCCACCTAGTAAACGTGTCACAAGCTTGCTCCTATTTTTTTTTGTAACTTTATATATATATATATAGATAGAGAGATAGAGAGATGGTGTATTCACCCTATTAATCGTTCAAAATTCATAAATATTAGACAATTCACAAATGATTGACTATGAAAGGATTTATTTTTTCCCACAAACTTGTTTCTGTTTTGTTTGTAAAGTCTGTAAAAGTGAAGAATTAAATTCGATTCTCTCTCTTCTCAGTGCTCACACACATATTATATATAGCTTATTAATTATTATTTTTCCTATTTATTTAATAATTATTAATAAATACATAATATGCATTTATTTATTTGATATAAATACTCGATATACAACATCTCAAGTTTAAAGATATTTTTCACATCTATACCATTTTTATTATATTAATCCTTTTCTTGGAGCTATCTAGTGGAAAATGCACAAGTATGCATGTAACTAAAGAGTTGCTATCAATGCAGCTAATGTATCATAATTGTTTTCAGTTTTATGCATATTTGATATGGGGCAAGAATTGACTACATTATTATCAATTCAAAACTTGATGCGTTACATCAAATGTGATTGTTAACGCTTCTAATGGGGCTACTTAGGGATGGACATAAAATATCGAAAATCGAATTATTGAATTGAATTAAAAAATTTGGTAATTTGATATTCAGTAATTCAATATTTGGTATGGTATTCGGAAGTAAAAATTTAGAATTATGGTATTTAGATTTGGTATGAGACATTAGTATCATTTGATATTCGGTATTTCCTGAATATCGAATTATTTACTTAATAAATGTCATAAATCAACATATCCATTACTGATAAGTATAAGTCCAAAGAGAAAATTAAAGAATAAGCATGAATAATTCAAATACATATGTCTTTTAGTTGTATCAATTTATTTTTCTTGATGTCTTCTTACTTGTTGATATTCTATTATATCGTGCCTTTCATAAAAAATAGAAATGATTGGAGAAATAATATTAACTTTGTAATGCAGTCAGCTATAACTTGTATTACCGAATGCTATACCAAACCGAAGTTTAATTTACCATTTACCGAATTACCGAATTGAAATTTAAAAATTTGACATTTAGTATCTATTTTTAATTACCAATTACCGAATTACCAAACCCAAAATTTGAAAAATTCGAACCGAATACCGAACGCCCACACTAGGGCTACATAGGCAGGAGTGAAGTTAAAAGTTCGGATATGAGTTTGACCGAACTCAATAACTTTTATTCAAATAGTATCTTTATATTAAAAAATTTATTAAATATGTATATTTATCAAATTTAAAACTCAATTATTATCACTTGAAAAATATTTAGACGGTGTGTAAAAGGATAAGGAGAAAATATTCAAATAGTAAAGTTGACTAAATACAATAGAAAATATTTCATTAAGGAGATGTTATGAAGTTTTTTTTTCCTTTATTGTTACACTATAGTAATTTTGGAAATTAACTTCCTCAATATTTTTATTTTAAAAATGAACTCCTGTTGATATGTGATCACAATACTCCCTATTATTATTAGTTATAATTATCTCCATGATTTTTTTGGTCATGGAGCGTAAATAGTGGCAGATTATGCGTTGATTTATTGAGTTCCTATATGTGCAATGAAAACTGAGCGAAAAAAATAATCGTTTCTTTGATAAACGATTGACTTTGCACATTTTTTAAGAAATTATAAATAAAAGTTAATTTTACTATATCACTCATTTGAATATAATAAATATAATGTCTTGAAAAATGTAATAAAGAAATGACTATAATTAATAATAAGGGTAAACTAGGAACTAAGTGTAAAACTATCCATTGATTTCATAAAGTGGACAAGTATTGTTGGACATCCCAAAATAGTATAGTGGACAACTATTGTTGGACGGAGGGAGTAATATATAATCATCGGACACTTGATCTTCTTTCTAATAGGAAAAGTTCAATATACTCCCTCCGTTCACTTTTACTTGTCACTTATTCCTAAAATAGATTTTCATTTTTTACTTGTCACTTTTGACATATTAAGAAAATGCAATAATTTTTTTCCATGTTTTACCCTCAGCATTAAATACTTATTTTTCAAATCATTTTTCAAATCATTTTTCAAGACATCATTTAATAAGGGATAGTTTGGTAAAATACTTATATCAATAATTATCTTCTTAATGGATATGCCAAATCAAAATGTGACAAGTAAAAGTGAACGAAGAAAGTAACACTCAAAAATTCAAAATTATTAGTGTAATTATAACATGCCAACTCTTTGTCCTAAATTTAATATCCTTTATATTCCTAACTTAATTTCCTTGCATTATCAATAAATGAAGCAACCTAAGAAAACAGGCATAAATAATAGAGTTGTCTCCCTTCCATCATAAAGACTCAAGGAGTACAAATTGAAGCACCAACTTTGACCAAAATTAATAAGCTCACTTTAATTATTTTCCATTCTTGATCTAAATTAGTTCGTCGGAAAAGGAAAAGGGAGCAAGGGATTTAATTCTAGTTTTTGGTTCCATTTTCTTAGTACAAGTATTATTTGGCTAAGAATATTTTAAAATTAAATATATATTTTAATCGATATACACAATATATTATCTTTGTATATAGATAATATAAACGTATTCAACTGACTATTCTCACACGTTGAAGATATTATTTTTATACTCTGACATGCATGTTGAATATAGACTAATCAAATTTGTGTATGTGTCATCGCAATTGGTCCTATATACACATGCAATCTATGTAACTCATATTGCATAAGTTTGTCCTAACTCCAGACTAAGTCTGATGCAATTCAGATTGCACCAAGGCCGTTCAGTCGAAGTCAAGCTCGGGACTTTCAAAGAATGCAAGGTTTGTTCATGAAGTTAGAGGTTCTTGAGCTTGTGTTGATGGAAAAGAAAGGGTTCCATGCCTTGAAGATCGCTTGGGGAGGTGAAGGGGAGACGATTGAAGAAGCTACCACTTTAGGCGAGATGGACCCATTCGGCGACTCGCCCAATGGCTTAGGCGAGGACCTCTAACTCGCCTAAAGTTCCAGGAGCTCTAGAGAAGAGTCACATCGCCCACTCACTCGGCGACTCACCGAGTCCATTAGGCGAGGACGACCTAGCTCGCCCTTTTCCTATTTTAGGCCACTTTTGGGCCTCTTTTGTAATAGTTACCTAAAACTATAAATAGCTAGTTTAGGTTCTCATTTTAGGTAGACTATTTTGAATATTGATATTCTGAAACTCTTGTATGAGTGTTGAGAGCTTGGTACAAGCTTTGGTTGATTATTGTTTAGAAACGTTGGTTGCGAGGTAAATTCATTTCCCTCGAGGTCATCATAAGAGGTAGGTGATCATTTTAAGATTAACAGATTGAGGTCTTAAGATTTAATATACCTTTTGGTTGGTTTCTACTTCCTTTTTGTGTCTATCTATCTATCTTTCTTTCTTGTCTTTAATTTCAGCATTTTCATTCGTAATTCGTAGTGAGAATTACATCATTTGGTATTAGAGCCGTTTTTAGATTCGTTCCTACGGGTCTAGTCTTGGGTTTGTTACTACAAAAAAAAAAGAGTCAAATTCGTTTTTCAAGAAAACCCAAAAATATTTTTGTTTATTTGAGTCTTGTTTGAAGTTTCTAAAGCTAGATTAATGTTCTCTGGCCTTACTTGAGTCTAAATATGAGAATTGGTAGAGTTTGGGGTAATATTGAAGATTCCACCATTGTTGAGTGAAGAAGCTTGAAGAAGATGCAAATGGGTTTTGAAATCTGAAGGATTTGGCGAGGAATTGAAAGATAAAAAGTATTGGGAATTGTTTCCTACATCAAGGAGAATCTCTATCTCAAATTTTGTGAAATCCGAGCCAAAATTATTAAGGATTTTATTTTGGGTATTCATCTTGTTCATAGTGTTCTTGAGGGATATTCAAACCTTCAAGAAGAAGGAATCTACAAAAAGAAGGTGTTTAATCAAAAAGAAAAAGGAAAGAGAAAGTGGACAAGCGTTAGTGCACAAGGGAATTTGTCAAAAGGGGTAAGGAATAAAGGAAGAAGTACATGGGGACCACAAAAGCACAAAATTCGGAGGTCTTCAGGTGCACACGCTGGTACTTTTGGCGAGCCCGACTTTGCTCGCCAAAGTCCACTCGGCGACTCGCCAAAGTGACACCTAGCTCGCCGAATTGCCCAGACTTTCTGTCAACTTTGACGAGCTGAACTTTAAGTTGGTGAGCTGAACTTCAACTTTGGTGAAGAAAACATGGAATTTGGTGACCCGAACCTCATTTTATGCCACCAATCTCAGGTTCTAATTCCGTAGTTTCTTTTTCTTGATTCTCAACCGTTCTCATGATTCCTAAACTAATTTTCAACTCATAATTGATCTACTTGTTGATTATTGGTTCTTGAATTATCTTCTTTGCTAGTGCCACTTCTTTTCGTGCTTTTATTCGTTTTACTTCGTAATTAACCTTTTGATTCAATTCCGTTTTGCTTTAATCGAGTCGTCCATATTTTCTTGAAACAAGAATCTATTCCGGCCAAGAGTAGAAATTGACACTTTGTGAACAATCGAGTATAAGCAATCTTCAACCTTAGCCGAGCCAATTTGAGAGGCGATCAAAGGTGTGTAAACACGAGTGATTGTGAGTTCATTTTACTAATGCTAACATTATTTATTATTTTTGGTGAATTTCTTATTGCTAGGTACCATGGGAACCAGAGATGAAACTCAACCACCTACAAGATGGGTTACTTTGGAATCTATAATTGAGGCAATTACTAATATGGGTCGGAGGATGGAGAACATGGAATGACAGGTGACCACCATGCGAGGTAGTGTGTCGATGATGGATGGTAGAATGATCAACGTGGAGGGTCGACTTAACTCTACTAATTTCACCCCACAAGCTACCTATCGTGCTTCCACAAGTGGACATGCCCACACTACTTCTTCTACTATCACACCCGGAACCTTCCATCAAACGTTCAACCCAACACCAATCAATTTCGATCAATCCCAACACAATCGAGAAGCTCCACTAAACCAAAACCGACCGTACTAAATGCCACAAAACCAAAATCCACCCTACCAAGCCCCGCAAAACCAAAACCAACCAATCCAAGTAGTAGAGGTGAGGGATGATGAGTACCAATGAGGATATGAAGGTGAAGGTGAAGAAGCGCCATGGAATGAAGCTCAAAGGAATCAACCAAGAGGTCAAATGGGGCATAGAGAACGAGGAGGTAGGTTTGGCCCGGTACCACATGGGAGAAGACAATATGGGAACCAACCTCAAGGTGGAGAACCAAGGGAAGCTTATGTCAATCAAAAGAATGGTCAAGATTTGGGAGAAGAACATGGTAACCACTATCAAGGGGAAGTCCAAAGGGGTTACTATAACAAAGACTAAGGTGGAAATGGAGGCCGAGATGTTGGGATTAACTCTATCAAGACTAATCTCCCACCTTTCAAAGGGGAATGCAATCCCGATGCTTATCTAGAATGGGAGTCGCTTTTTGAAAGGATCTTCCAAGTCAATAATTTGACCGAGGTCAAGAAGAGTTGCTTTGCCATTGCTCAATTTGATGGGTTTGCTATTACGTGGTGGGAATACATGAAAAGGTATTATCTAGTACTTCAAGATGGACACCCTCCACTATGGACTGAATTGAAAGTCCTTATGAGAGTCAAGTATGTGCCGAAAAGGTATCGACAAGAGTTACTTGCTAAATTATACAACTTGAGGCAGAGAAATAAAAGTGTTGCGGCCTATTATGATGAGTTCCAAAATTTGATCTTGAAGCTAGAATATAATGAGAATGAAAAACATGTCGTTATTCGCTTCAAGGTAGGGTTGAACAAAGAGATCTCTTCCAAGATGACTATTCACAAGTTTGCTAGCTTGAATGACATCTTCGAAGCGGCTAATGAGGTAGAGCGGGAACTCAAATAAGAGAAAGTACCTAAGTACAAGGGTATTTCATCTTCAAATTCTTGGAGTAAGAACAAGGAAGGAGCTCAAACATCTTCGGATTGGAACAAAAATAAGGATTTCAAGAAGCCTTATGAGAAGAAACCCTTTGATGGGAACACTCCAAAGTACCCACCAAGAAAATGAGGTAATAAAGACCCAACTAAGTTTCCTAAAGGCATTCAATGTCACAAGTGTAGGGGATGTGGTCATATAATGCATGAATGTCCCAATCGGTTGAGTGATCTAGTTCAAGGAGGGGAATTGTATCTTGGTGAAGGGGTAGATCAAGAAGAGGATTGTGAAGAGGGAACCCAAGAAGATGATGAATTTGAAGGTGATGAAGATGAGGAACAATACCCATATGAGGGAAGATATGTCGCCGTTCCTAATGGTTTAATGAGGAAGGTCCCAATTGAAGAAGCTTTGCCTCAAGAAGGAGAGTTCACTGTACCAATATATGTGGTAAGGCGAGTTATGATTAGCAAGGCCATGGATGATCCAAGTAAAAAAGAGAATATTTTCCATTCCAAGTGCCTCATCAAAGATAATGTATGTTCCTTGATCATTGATAGTGGAAGTTGTGCAAACGTTGCCATCACCGCTTTAGTGGATTTATTGAAACTTCCTACCACTAAGCATGCTACACCTTACAAACTTCAATGGTTGAGTGAGTGTGGAGAATTGAGGGTTCATAGACAAGTGTTGATTAAGTTCAAAATTGGGAAGTACCAAGATGAGATCCTATGTGATGTGGTCCTAATGCAATCTTGTCATGTACTACTCGGAAGACCTTGGCAATATGATCGTTCAACCAAACATGAGGGAAGAACCAAAAAATATTCACTTGTGTTGGATGAACATAAATATGTCCTTCATCCTATGTCACCCTCTCAAGTCAATGAAGTGTATCAAAAAATGATGAGTTGAGGGCGAAAAATAAGGATGAGGAGGAAAATGTGGAGGTCGAGAGCCATGAAGAGGAAGTTGAGAGGAAAAGCCCAAGTGTTGTTGGCTAAGTATAAAGAGATAAGGGAGGAAGTGGAGGCCAAAAGTTCATTGATCCTTAACACACATAGGGATCATGTGTTGCAAACTAACCAATCTCATTCTTCCCTCCCTTATTCTATTTCCCTTCTTTTGCAGAATTATGATGATGTCTTCCCAAAGGAACTCCCAAGTGGATTACCCCCTCTTCGGGGAATTGAACACCAAATTGACTTCGTGTCGGGCTCACAATTACCAAACAAGCTGGCTTATCAAAGTAATCCAGAAGACACCAAAGAGCTACAAAGGCAAGTTGATGAACTCCTCAACAAGGGCTATGTGAGAGAAAGTATGAGTTTGTGCGTCATTCTGGTTCTTTTGGTTCCAAAGAAAGATGGAACATGGCGCATGTGTGTTGATTGTCGGGCCATCAACAAGATCACGGTAAAGTATCGTCATCTTATCCCTAGATTAGATGATATGCTTGATGAGCTCAATGGATCTTGTGTGTTCTCAAAGATTTATTTTAGGAGTGGTTATCATCAAATTCGGATGAACCCTGGTGATGAATGGAAAACTGTATTCAAGACCAAGTTTGGTATTTATGAATGGTTGATGATGCCTTTCGGTCTCACTAATGCTTCTAGTACTTTTATGCGTCTCATGAATCATGTGATGAAGCCCTTCATAGAGAATTTTGTGGTTGTCAATTTTGATGATATCTTGATTTATAGTAAAACCCTGCATGAGCATATAGATTATTTGAGATGTGTGTTTTATGTGCTTAGTAAGGAACAACTTTATGTTAATCTTGAAAAGTATTTATTCTATGTTGATGAAGTTGTTTTCTTGGGATTTGTTGTGAGTTCAAGAGGCGTTGAGGTTGATGAATCTAAGATAGACGCTATTAAGAATTGGCATATTCTGAAGTCCATAAGCGATGTTAGAAGCTTTCATGGGTTGGCTAGTTTTTATAGGAGTTTTGTCAAAGGATTTAGTACCATAGCCGCTCCATTGATCGAGGTAATCCGAAAGGATAAGCCTTTCAAGTGGGGTGAAGAGCAAGCCAAAGCTTTTGAGACTTTGAAATCAATGCTTAGCTCCACTCCTTTGTTGCAATTGCCTGATTTTGAGAAAATGTTTGAAGTTGAATGTGATGCTAGTAAAGTAGGCATTGGAACCATCTTAATGCAAGACCAAAAGCCCATTGCTTATTTTAGTGAAAAGCTTAAAGGTGCAACTTTAAATTATTGCACTTATGATCTTGAATTGTATGCTTTGATTAGAGCATTGGGTAATTGGCAACACTGCTTGTGGCCCAAAGAATTTGTCATTCGGACCGATCATGAGTCCCTAAAGCATATTCGAGCCCAAGAAAAGTTAAACAAAAGTCACGGCAAATGGATTGAATTCCTTGAAACTTTCCCTTATGTGATTCAATACAAAGGGTAAGGAAAATGTGGTGGCCGATGCCTTGTCTAGGAAACATGTGTTGATAACTACTTTGTCTTCTAAATTGCTTGGCTTTGAATGTTTGAAGGCAATGTATTCTAAGGACCCCATATTCGCTCAAATCTCCCAAGATTGTGAGGAATGGGAAAGGGAAAGGTGGCTTAAGATTGTGAGGGAGGCACACAATGGGGGATTAATGGGTCATTTTGGTGTTGATAAAACACGGGAATTCTCAAGGAACAATTCTATTGGCCTAAGATGTGCAAAGATGTTGCTCGAATTTGTGGCCAATGTATTGAATGTTGAAGTGCTAAGTCACGTCTCCTTCCCCATGTTTTATACACTCTACTTCTCACCCCTCAAAGACCTTGGCTTGATATTTCAATGTATTTTGTTTTGGGTTTGCCACAAAAAGAGGTAGAGATAGCATTTTTATTGTTGTTGATCGATTTTCAAAGATGGCTCATTTCATTCCATGTCATAAATGTGATGATGCTTCCAATGTTGCATCTTTGTTTATTGAAAATGTTGTTAAATTACATGGAATTTCTCAAAATATCGTAAGTGATAAGGACCTAAAATTCCTTAGTCACTTTTGGAAAGAATTGTGGGGTAGACTTGGTACCAAGTTGTTGTTCTCAACGTCTTGTCACCCACAAATCGATGGCCAAATCGAAGTTGTGAATAGGACATTGGGTTCTATGCTTCGTGTCGTGGTACGTGGAAAGTTGGCCTCATGGGAGGAACATTTGCCATTAGTTGAGTTTGCTTATAATCGAGTTATTCATAAAACTATTGGCATGACTCCATTTGAAGTGGTGTATGGTTTTAATCCTCTAACCCCTTTAGATATCATTCCTCTTTCTCAAGATGTTATCTTAAGCTTAGATGGAAACAAAAGAGCGGAAGCCATGAAGAAAGTTTATGAGAAGGCGAGACTTCACCTAGAAAAGAAAACCCAAAAGGTAGCCAAAAAGGCAAACAAGGGTCGCAAGAGGATTGTGCTTGAACCGAGCGAATGGGTGTGGGTACATTTTTTCAAGGAGCGATTTCCCACTCATCAGAATACTAAGTTGATGCCGAGAGGTGATGGTCAATTTCAAGTGCTTGAAAGACTCAATGACAATGCATACAAAATTGACCTTCCTAAGTATCAAGTTCACAACACCTTCAATGTTTGCGACTTTCTCCATTTTCAACTCTTGAGGATGATGATCCGTCGAATTTGAAGACACATTCTTTTCAAGAAGGAGAGAATGTGTCACTCCCCAAGCCTACACCCTGGACGTGGCCGGCACTCGAGAACCATCGCTGGTCCCCAACGAACCCTTGGCCTGGCTCAATACTCAGCGAAAGACTTACTCAACAACATAGAGAGTCAAATGCAAATATTTCCTCATAGGATCTCATTAAATAAAGTCGTTTAACTCACTGTAATACTCAATAAAACATAAGTGTTCAACTCAAAGTCTTTAAAACATCCACAAGGAAAAAAAGGAAAAGACTCCTCAACTACTACTGTCTATGAAGCCTTTAATAATTATGATAGATATCAGGACAAGACCCACAACATCTTAATGAAAACAAAACCATAATGTGAAGCCCTTCAGAAAATAAAGAGGCTCACCAAAGCTATCTGGAATGCGATTGGGATCAACGAAGCACCAGTTGATGACCCTAAACACCTGTATCTGCATCATAAAATGATGCAGGTGAATGGCGTCAGTACATTGAATGTACGAGCATGTAAGGGGAAAGACTGAAACCTATGCGTATAGCTGAACTGATAGAAAGAGAAGACATACTCACCTCAACTCTACTCAATGTGAAAGCACCAATAAAAGATGAAATATATATAAAGCTTTTAAAACAGTAGACATCAACTCAATATGTATAAAAATACAATGATAAACTTTTTTACTCTTATTTGGGAGATTCTCTAATCGACAACCATCACTATGAGCTACGTGATGATACAATGTCTCGCCCACGCTGCCAGAACTGTCTTATACCTTTATAGGGTATAGAACATCCTCAACTAAGTGGATCCACTAAGCTATGCTTAAAAGCAATAATGAATCGTCTAAAAAGTATGACCCTTTACACATGTTGGCATACATGGTTTATGAGGATTTTGAGTTGTCTGAACTCATTCCCATATCGGTGCTCAATACTACTCCCAATAATATATATAACTCATTCTCATATGTTTAAAAACACAACTCTTCCTCAATTTGAGATAATTACTCAAAAGATCCTCTTAAAAGAGGTGATGCTCAAAACTCCTCATAAGCTCATTTAGAAAACCATGCTTCTCTCGTTTTAAAATGTAAAAATATTACACTTGGGAATACTTAGTTACCTTTATACTCATTTGAAATGTATAAGTTAACTCTCCTCATTTTCACACTCACTTACTCAAGTCTTAAATCAAATTATAAATGATTGCAAAAGACTTCTCAAAATGACTCAAAAGAACTTTCTTAAACTTGCCTCTTAATTTTTACCTTGATTTGAAATGTGAATTTAGGAGCTATGATTAGGATAAAGGATCTCTCGATAATTTAGGAAGGTTTAGATAGTTTATAATAAGAAACGAGCGAAGACACAAATTGGAGAGCACTGGCGCGACGAGAAGAATGAATTATATTTTTTGGTCGCAAAAATAATTTTTTGAGACAGAGGACTCCGTATCCTCTCCGCGATGCGGAGGGGGGGTGGCTATCTAAATACTGAAATTTTAAAGCACCTCCGCGATGCGGACCTGGGCACATATTTTTGTCCGTTCTTTTCTTCCTCTCCCAAACTCGATTCTACTCATACCTAATGCAATTCCATGGTCCAATTTGACAAAATTTCATAAACCTAGAACATTTTCAATGAGACCCACACAAAAATCTATCAAGAGACTCAACTCATTCGCAAAACCCTCATCTCAAGAACTCAAAGACCTCCATTATCAATTAAACTCAAAAACTCAATAATCAACTTCAAGAACGAATTTATGGGTAAAAGTTTACATGATTGGCGTGAGGGCGAACAAACCCAACACTATGAAAGCTTACATACCTCAAAGAACTAAGTTCTTGACGAAAATCCTCAAACCTTGAATGAGCGCTTGAAACCTTCTTCTTTTTCTCCTCTTGAAACCCTTCTCTCTACCCTTAGCGTTTAAGAATGAATGAAAACTGACCTCGATCAGATTAGACCCCTTTTTGGGTGAGAAAAAATGTTTTAAGCTAGTGGGGTATGGAAAGACCAAATTACCCTTCCTTTAAACGGATGAATTACCTTAACTAGACAGGCTGCACTCAAACGGGCATAACTCATTCATCCAAACTCGGAATCTAGATAAATCGGTGGCGTTGGAAAGAGGACTCAAAGACCTTCGATTTGATACTTAGTGGACCACCTAACTCTTTATGTGATGAAAGTTATGGTCGTTTGAAGTTGATCCAAAATTAAAAACTGAAGTTTTTACTTGTACGAATCTCTAGTTGGCTTTTCGAAGTATGAGATGTTACAAAATGATGTAATTCGGATTGCACCAAGGCCGTTCACTCGAAGTCAAGCTCAGTACCTTCAAAGAATGCAAAGTTTGTTCTTAAAGTTAGAGGTTCTTGAGCTTGTGTTGATAGCAAAGAAAGGATTAAATGCCTTGACGATCGCTTGGGGAGGTGAAGGGGAGACGATTGAAGAAGCTGCCACTTTAGGCGAGCTGGACCCATTTGGCGACTTGCCCAATGTCTTAGGCGAGGACCCCTAACTCTCCTAAAGTTCCAGGAGCTCCAGAGAAGAGTCAACTCGCCCACTCACTCGGCGACTCACCGAGTCCATTAGGCGAGGACGACCCAGCTCGCCCTTTTCTTATTTTGGGCCATTTTTGGGCCTCTTTTGTAATAATTACCTAAAACTATAAATAGCTAGTTTAGGTTCTCATTTTAGGTAGACTATTTTGAATATTGATATTGTGAAACTCTTGTATGAATGTTGAGAGCTTGGTACAAGCTTTGATTGATTATTATTTAGAAACGTTGGTTGCGAGGTGAATTTATTTCCCTCGAGGTCATCGTAAGAGGTAGGTGCTCATTGTAGGATTAACGGATTGAGGTCTTAAGGTTTAATATACCTTTTGGCTGCTTTCTATTTCCTCTTTTATGTCTATCTATCTATCTTTCTTTCTTTCTTTCTTTCTTTCTTGTCTTTAATTTCCACATTTTCATTCGTTGTGAGAATTACATCAAAGTCGAGCCAAGCAAACTTGTAGAGAAGAAGATATAGTTATGCGCGAAAAGGCAAAGGACAAAAAAACAAAATTGGAGATAATGAAGAAGAAACTTTGAAAAGAGTATGAAACTACAAGAATATAATAGCATTTAAATAAGGAAGAGGTTATCGTTTCAAAAAGAAAACTCCAAATTAGGACCAATCAATCATGACCACATGTCTGAAGTTTCTTTGAGACTCATTCGGCGAAAGGAAATTCATTGATGGAATCTCACATACCCGAAGTAGAAACTTTGGTTTAATTCTTGGAATGGAGACTTGAAGATTGGAACCCTAGTTCTTGCCTAAGAGGAGACTTGAGAGAGAAGAAAGCTAATTTGGAAAAGTTATGAGGGCATGGAGAGTCTTAGGCTGATAAAATCCTCGTAGTCCCATTTAGAATAGGTTAAATCACTATAAGAAAAATGTGGATTATATGGGGATTTTCCTAGGGATTGCATACGAAAATTCGCAAGAAATTAAGTGTCCTGCAAATTTTCCTATAAGAAAATCTGATGGTGAAACCTTCGTAGGTAATTATTTTATGCGAATTTTAAAATTCCCAAGTAATTTATTTAGGAATTTATATTTCGCAAGTAAATTACTTGAGAATTTTCTTGTAAAAAATATACCAAATTTTTTTGGTATAGATTAACAAAAAAAGAAAATTTCTAGACAATATTAATTTGTATCTCCTAATTAAATATTCTTGGGTGCATTTAATTCTATTATCCACCCATTATACATGATTGCACTACTTAATCCTATTCCACTCTACTTAATTTCACAAACTTAATCCTAGCTCACAAGCCAATGCCCAATCTATATGTAATTACTCAATTCTGTCAATGTTCTAACTAATAGCATTATAAATGCTAAAAATCATGTGTCTTCCACCGATGTGGTAAAAGGTACCACTAGCATTACACTAAATTTTGGTGTTTTCTTTTAATTTGATTAATTTTTAAAGCTAAATTTAATTAAATTAATTGAGTATTAAAAATACAATTTAGATATTCATTACACAAAAAATACTATGAAGTCGTTCTCATATTAATATGAGGACGAAATATATCTTAAAATGTTAGGTAAAGTTTATGTGATTTAACTCTTCAAAAATAAAGCATGATAACTTTTTATATTATTTAAAATAAATCACTACCACCCAACATATCATGAAAAATTTATGCTGAGATAATATCTATAACAAAGCATATTAAATGTAGACAAAATTTAAAATATACATACAAAGTTCTTATAAATAAATAATTGAAAATATAAATATACTTATAAATTTAATGTGCAAGGAAGTTATAAATCAATAATTGATAGTATATCTTATTAGGTAATTTGGTATTTATAATTTTAATTTATCTTTTAATTATTATATTTTAATATACTTAATTTTATATTTGGAAATAAATATCATTTAGCAACTTACTATAGAGAAATTATATATTTTTAATGCTAGTAAAAATATAATATATCAATTGGATATACAAGTAAAAATCATTTATTTTTCTTTTCATATAATTCTATCAACAAGGGGTAATTAAAATTTTGTGATAGTTATTTTTCTATTGGATAAATAACTAGCCATATAATTTTAATTTTTTGTATCTTTCAAATAAAAAAACAAAATAAAAAATGGTATCTTTAGTTTTTTAGTGAGAAGAAACATTAATTATATATAAGTTAAAAATATTTATCCTAAAATTTTTGGTAATGTTCCAACAGTGTATTAGTTTGATAAAATTTATGCTAGTTACTTTTCTGTTGGATAAATAACTAGTCATATAATTTTAATTCTTTGTATCTTTCAAATAAAAAAACAAAAATAAAAATTGATATCATTGATTTTTAGTGAGATGAAATATTAAATATATAAAAATATTCATCCTAAAATTTATGGTAATGTTCCAACACCGTATTAGATTGATAAATATTTATGATAGTTATTTTTCTATTGGGTAAATAATTGGTCATATAATTTTAATTCTTGGTTTCTTTCAAATAAAAATAAAATGATATCATTGATTATTAGTAAGATTAAATATTAATTATATATAAGTTAGAAACATTCATCCTAAAAATTATGATAATGTTCCAAACACCTTATTAGATTGATATTATTGCATAATAATTTATTAAACCTAAAAATAGAGTAATTATTTAACAATAAATTTCATTCTAGTGTCATTTGTCGTTTTTTTGTTTATATTATTATAATTTTAAATTTTTGTAAATATATTTTTAAGAAAATATTCCTTGAGGACTCCTAATTTTTTAAAATTCTTGGATTTCAATAAAAAAATTCCAATTAAATTATATCAAAAAATATTCAAGTTTGCATATTTCCATGTAAATCTCTAAAAAAATCTCAAATCAAATTCACAATAATATAATCCCCAAGTAATTCTTCAAGTAAGAAAATTCTCAAGTAAATCCCCAACAAAATTCATGGAACAGAATCCCCAGGTAATACCACATAAAACAAATATTTCTAGATAAATTCCCAAGTAGTTATTTCTAGCTAAATTTGCAAATAAGTTTATCTAGGAATTTTTTTGCTAGAAGATAAAAAAAATCCCCTTTTTCATAACTTGCGAATTCACCTATGCAAATGATACTTGCAAATTATTTGCCCCAAATAATTCCCCAGGTAACAATTTTGTGAAAATGACGCCAAATTTACCCATCAATTTTTCAGGGAAACTATTTTTCGCAGGTAAAAAAATCTATAATTTAGAAATTTCATATTTCCACATGAAATTCGTAGAAACTTTCTGCAGAAATAATCCCCAAGTAAAATGCGCAGGTAATTTACAGTTTTCTAGTAGTGAATGACATAGTATAAGAATTAAAAGAATGGAAAAGACCAAAATAACATTGACTTAAAAACTGACGTAGCCGTCTACATGTACCTTCCGCGGAACGTACATCACTTCACGGTCCACGAAGGTATCCGTAAAATTAGAGGAGATCTGAGTCTTGAGGGTCATCTTCTACGGACTCTTCTACGGATCGTACAACCTTCCACGGGCCGTACAAGTATTCGTGAAAGACAAGATTTTTAAGTTTATGAGGTCTTGGTTCACTGATAGTTCCACAGTCTGTGAAAGAGACCGTGAAACCCTCTTACCTTTTTTCCCAAATTTTGAGCTCAGGTTCACGGATTCCTTCACGGCTCGTGACTTCTTTCACGATCCATGAAGAGGGTCTATACAAACCCCTTTCTACTGATATCTGTCATTCTAATCTATCCAAAGTCTAATATGAATTTATAAACTTTTCGGGTGTTACATAAACATACCTTCATCTTCAACTTCAATTTCATAAATCTGAAAACTATGACCAAAAACTTACAATTTTTTATTGTTTTTGGAAAAACAAAATCATGGTGTCATTAGATGATTCTGCACTACCTTTGGGTGGATGCTAAAGTTGGCTAATAAAGGTATATACGATTAAACTTTTTTGTAATGATTATTGAAGGACTTTTTGATTTACTTGAGCTCATGTTTCCTTTACTAGTCATGTATATATAGTAATATTATATTTTTTAAAAAATACTTAAAAATAAATACATGCACCAAAACTTAAAATATCATATAATGTGACAATAATTAGTTACAGAAAGTGAATGAATTTAAGAGTTCAAATCTTAAAAGCAATATATAATTTTAAAAATAATAATTATTTAAATTTTGGTGCGAATACGGCTAATAGGTCTTATATTTAAAAAATAAAATAAAATTTGCATGTTTAAAAGTATTATGGATTACGATACTTAAGTAGGTTTTCAAATATGAATTTGAAATGATTAAAAAATGACTATTACTTGAAATCATGATTTATAATCATTGAATTGAGAAGAAGGTAATTTTTGATTGAAAATTTTATTTGAACATGCAATTTAAATTTTAAAGTTGTAAGGTCTTTTATTCATAAAAAATGAAAACCTTACGATTTGTAAAGATTATTAAAATTTTCTCAAATTCTTATACAATCTTACCAAATAAGCAAATTCCATTCATGAATAAAATATTTGAATATTTTAAGATATTCTATTAACAAATCACATATTTTATATTTATTTTTAAATAAATGCTTGTAATTATATGTTATTACACACCTTTAAATACACATAATTGATAACAATTCACTGATCAAATAAATCAAATAGCAGTAACTAGCTATTTCTATTAACATAATCCTATCCCATGTACGTACAGACAATTTCTTCCGAGCGAACATGAATTATTATTATTATTATTTGTAAAATTTCAAATTATGTGTTTTTATTTTTGCGAAAAAAGAATATTATGATTTCAAGCTTTATTTTTAAATTGAAATCACAAACTTGAAATTGAATTTCTACCTTTTATGTTAATTTAAAATTTCAAATTAAAGTTAAAGTTTGTTCAAATGTCATAAGCAAGCACAAATCTCAGATCAAAACTTCAAATTTGAAATCCAAACACATGACCAAACAAGCCTTTAATAATTCAAAAAAAATAAAAAATCTTTAAGGAACCATCTTCAATTATTTTTTTTCCTTTTTTCTTAACTCATTAAATATCGATAGTATCTATGTAAAAAGTAGAACAGCCCAACTAAAGTATTAAATATCCATCCATCCATACTTTCATTTTCTTCAAATGCCTCCAAAACCTTAGACCAATAAATTTGCTGTCAATTTTATCATAATTGCTTGCTCTTTTTAGCTAATTTGAAGAAAATCTTCAATGGGTTTCTTAGTTTTACACCTTTTTTAGTAATTTTAAGTGTTGTTGATTTTAGATCTAAGAAAAAAAAATGACATCTTTTAGTGGTTTAGGTATTGGTTTGAGTTTCCTTTTTGGTTGCATGGTGATGGGATTTGCTGCAGAATTGTACTACTTGTTGTGGGTAAGAAAAAGATTTTCAAAAACATCAACAGGGGATCAATCCCTTTTTTGTTGGAAAAAAACTAATTGTTTAACCAAAATTGGCACTCAAGAAGTTACAAAAAGTCAAGAAGATCAAGATTTGGAGTTAGGTGCATCATCGTCATTGATAAAATTGGAAGGATACAGAGAAGATAACGAAGAATCGGAACTTATGAGGCTACACAACCTTCGATTCCTCTCAACAATTAAAGAGGAAACGAAGGAGGATTTGGAATCAGATGATGGAAGTAGAAAATGTTCAAAAAGCAGAAGTTTTAGTGATATTACACTTATTCTTACTCCTCTTTCTTCACCACCTGTTAAATCTCAAGAATTCAGTTTATTTGAAACTGAAATCAAGGGTATGAAATCTTCACCTCCACCAAAGTTTAAGTTCTTGAGAGATGCTGAAGAGAAACTTATAAAGAGATTAATCGAAGAAGCTGAGAAAAGAAAAAAATCATCAAATTCAATAGTTGTCTCTGTGTGACAACCAAGTCATAGGTTCGAGCTGTGAAAATAGTCACCGATACTTCTGCACCTAGTTCAGCATAAAGGTTTAGATTTCTGGTTTACCTTTTTTATGATTTATCTATAGTCAAGAGTTAGATAAATCTACTTTTGTATTAACTTTAGTTCAGGTAGAAAATATAAACTTTAATTTGCTGGTAAACTTTCTGGGTTCTTTATTTCATTTTGTTTTATATGGTATTGTTTGACTACTCACAACATATTTTTTTTAAAAAAAAGAAGATATATTTTTGCTGAATACCAAATTACCATTGCAACTTGTAGGAGATGTAGTCTTGAATATGTTGGATATGGCAAGAACAAATGAGAAATGGAGTGAAAATAAAAGGAGGGAATATGAAGAGTTCTCGTATGTTTTTAGTAAAAAAACAATTTTCCCTCATTAATAGTGGAAAAAGAAATTCAAGTGTTTAAATGAGAAAACATTTTTACTAGTTGTTAAATGAGTTGGAATGAGGATCCCTCGTGTTGTTGTTGAGAGATTATTTTTTGGATAAAGGTTTTTTTAATTATTTATTTATTTAATTATTAATTAATTAATAAGTGGCCAAACCAAAATGACCCAACCCAAAATCGAATTCGTGCGATAAAGTTTGCAAACTTTCAGGATTAAACATGTCTTAGTGACTGTTTTGGAAGGTTGTAAACTTTCAAAAACAATACTTCTTGGCTATAAATATATGTGATTCCTCAGACTTTTAACAACGAATTTCTGGACTTCTTCTTCTACTATTAAATTTAATAGTTTAAGTGTACTTTACTGTTTTTGAGTGGTTTGCTGACACTGTAATTTTAGGTACTAATACATCGGTGAGTGAAATCATTCTATCCTGGGAGGATATATTTCATTAACCTCACGTACTTGAGGGGAATAATTTCCTTAGAGACATATCGTGCATTCAGTGGACTTAATTTTCTTCTTTAAAAAAATATTTTGTATATTATTTCTAATCTACTTCTGATTCTATTTCTTTTACTGGTTTAATTTTCTAATTTTAAAAATATTCTTTAAACTTTATTATTTGTTACCAAATTTTCAAAATTATTATCTAAATATCCTAGTAATACAGATTAACAATAAAATATAACATTGATACTTTTATGCTTCTAAGAACGTTTTATTAAAAGGGTAAGGTAAAATAAGTTTAAAATTATAAGAATTTTCTTATATAGAAATGTGCCTTTTTTTTTTTTTTTTTAATTTACTTTTGGAAGAAACTCTAAAAGAAAAAGGTTACTCCTTTATGTAATATTTTTCACTTTTCAAGATTCAAATTATATATGAATTTTAGTTAATATTTTATAATACATTTTAAAAATTATATTAGGATGAGATAAATTGCAATTAATAAACTTTTTCGTATAATTTTTAAATATTTAAATCTTAAAATATTAAATGGGTATAATTCCATTTAGTTTTAAAAATTAGTCATATTGACTATTAATAAACGAAAAGTATCATATACATTGAGACGGGTATAAAATGAAATAAAACATGTCAATTGGTAGTCATCTGTGTTTGGGGTTGGGTGAACAAAGTTTCACATAAAAGTAAAAAAGAAAAAGAAGTTACTAGGTGTGTTTGGTATGAAGAAAAATGTTTTCACGGAAATATTTCTTGAAAAGTATTCCTCTCTCTATCCGAGTTTATATGACTCAGTTTCCTTTAAGTCAGTCATAATAAGAATGACACATTTCTATATTAAGTAACAATTTAATTTTAAAATATCTATTTTATCCTTAATGAAATGATTTATAGCCACACAAACACCTATCACTTATTTTAGACCATAAGTTTTTTTTTTTTTTAAATCATTACTAGACTCCGTGCCAAGTCAAACTAACTTATATAAATTGGGACGGAGGAAATATTTTTTTCTACTTATTTTCTCGTGCTTGGTTAGTAAGAAAAAAAGTTCCAAAAGCATTTAAGTATAATCTGGGGAAATACTATGACACTGATCTCGATTGGAGACCTTGTGTCACGATCCAAAAATGGACATGGTGACACTCGTCTTATCCCACCAAGACAAGTCAACCTAAACTCAACTAATACAATAAATGCGGAAGTAAAACAAGAATAAAAGTCCAATACTATAAAATAATACAGAAAATTATAATCAACTTAAATATACCCCAAAAACCTGGTTGTCACGTGCACATGCTTCTAATGTATTACAATAGATTTAAAAGAAAACACAAGTCTCAAATGATGTTGTATCTAAAGTGGATTAAGATCATAAATAGAAGTAAGAAGTCACTGCGATGACAAACAACTACCTTATAAATCTCCATAGGAAGCTTCGAACAAGAAGATAGTAGAGAGTATCACCAAGATCCAGGCTCGTAACCTACACAATTGTAGAAGCAAGAGGTGAGTACCAAACCACACGGTACTCAACAAGCAAACTCCTAAACACAAAGCTAAGGGTATAGAATACGGGTACTCCTACCACCCAAACCGAACCTCTACAACTACAACCTACATAAAACTAGTCCAGCCTAACCATTCATAATTTCAATAGCACATAGCTCAATAACAACACTCTGATAATTTCAGATCAATAATATACATGATAAATTCATCAATCACAAGTCCCACAGAAAAGCACTCACAAGTTAACCATGATGAAGATATGCAATACAATGAAATGCAATGCCAAGTATGATGATGCATTCTTGACCTAGTGATACACACCCGCTGTCTCTCAGTCCGGGACCCATAGGGGACTTATCAGTCCATGCATCCATCGCGCGGCGTGCGACACGACCCTCGATAATAGAATCTGTCGTGGCGTGCGATACGTCCCTTGAATCATGATATTTGTCGCAGCGTACGACATGACCCTTGAATCAATATATCTGTCGCAGCATGCGACACGCCCCTCGAAATGCTACATCCTCTTTAATTCCTTATCCTTCCTCAATTCACATAACACTTGTCACAACTATGTCTCAGAACCAATGCAAATGATATGTTCACAAATAATGAGGAGATGGCCATTTTCATATCAATGCATAATTCATAACAACACAATCGTGATACAACATCAACAATTATCAATAAGCCTTTCATATCATTCCCAACATATCACTAATTAATATACAATCAAGTTGCCTCTTATTACACCACTTTTCTTATTAGGATCATTCAATATGAACAAGTCAAGCCATCACAAAGTCCCATTACTCCCAACACATACCACAAGTAAATACACGATTCTATACATTTAACAAGGGCTGAGAAATCCACTTACCTCAATTAATCAACAATCACTCTGGGATTTGAGCCTTCCCCTTTCGTTGGGCTTCCAAATCAATGCAATCAGAATCATTCGTCACTTCTTTCCGAAGCCGCAGAACGTGAGCCCCTCGCCCAAGTTAAATTTATTATTATTATTTTCTTAATACAAACAAGGGTTATAACTCGAAAGTGTTAAACTTCACTATTTTATTTTTACATATAGACCAAGGGACATAAGGTATTAAAAAAATTATGGACTTGACCCATTAATCACCAACTAAATTAATTAATTATTTAAAAAATATTCGTTAATTAAATAACTGTAGTTATCGAATAGTTCAAAATTCTCAAACCAACTTCACCGACTGATCAGAAATGAACTGGGGCAACTATCGAGAGGGATAAACTGATAATTTTATGAAAATTTTAAAAAAATGACCTTCCGGGTCATTACACTTTGACTTCTCGACTCTCGACCTTTGAACTCTACTCCTGACCCCCCCATTAAAACCAACTCTCGACTCAAGATTCGACTTCCGACACCTGACCTCGACTTGGGTCCTGACTCCGAACCCCAATTCAGGATTCGACCTCTAAATTTGATTCCTGACCTCGACCCTAACTCTCTAACCTGACCTCAACTCGGGTACCATCTCCCAACCCCTACTGGGGATTTGACTCTGATCCTGACCCCAACCTCGACTTGGGATCAAAAAATAAACCTTGATCCATAGACCGACTTTTAATCCTGACTCTGACTCTAGTCTCAACTGTGGATCTGATTCAGATAGACCCAAATTATGACTGGGGTCCTAAATTTAGACCCTGATATGAAACCTTATTCTAGAATCGGGATCCGACTCTCGCCCTAATTCCAAGGATCGACCCTTGATCTCGACTCAATTGCAAACTTCGATTCGAGAATCGTTCCCGACTCATGTCACAATTTTGGACCCCAATTCGGGATACAATTTTCATTTCCGAACATGAATCTGGATCCCAATCCCAACTCAGGATCAAACTCTCGATCATGACCTTGACCAAACCCAAGACTCGACTTCTGACCCAAGATCTGATTTCCACATCTTGAATCCAACCCTGACTCCTAACATCCAACCTTGAGTTGGGATCAAACTCCCGACCCTAACTCTCGATCTTGAAATGGGTCAGGAGTAGGATCAGGGTGGAGTTTTGGGTTGAGGTTTGGTCTTGGGTTTCAAGTCTAGATCTGGGTTGGGGTTGAGAGTTGTGTCCTTGGTCGAGGTCGGATTCAGTGTCGGTAGTGAGGTTGAAAGAGAATCTTGAAAAATATTTTCCTTACTTTATGTAGGAAACTCATTTTTCTTAAATTTGAGGAAAAATAAATATATTTGAAAAATATTTAAGCCAACCAAACATGAAAAAAATTTAAAAATCGTTTTTGAAAAATGTTTTACTTCATACCTAAAATTAATTCATGCATTACTTAATACCTACCTAACTCTAACAAGTCACTTGTATATTCATGATGTAGCTTGATTTTAGATAAACAGAAAATTTTCTTTTAATCATCAGGTTACACTTTAAATGGACTGAATAGAGCTAAAATATTGTTCGTTTGGCAAAAAAAAAAGTGTGTTATTTTGGTAGCTAAAAGCACATGCACTCATCTCATACCACATTATGTTGTCCCAATTATCCCTTGCTATTTGTTGGCATAATTTAAGGTGATAATTGATATTTTTTTTGTCCAATTATGTGATGATTTTTATTTGATTTCGAAACTTAAGAATGAAATATTTTTAAAATTCATAATTTCAATAAATCATAAATATTTATGTGATTATAAAAATTTAAAGTTATATTGTTACTAAATATATAAATATGTTATTGTTTATTTTTAAAAAAAGTATGCTACAAAGATTTAAAAAGTAGGGGATCTTAGTAGCTCAATTAATTGACTAGCTACCTCAACTTTCACATTATTTTGAGGTTCAATTCCCCACCTTAACTTATAATTCCCTTTCTCATTTGTACTTCCTATAACAATAACAATAACAATAACAATAATAATAATAATAATAATAATAATAATAATAATAATAATAATAATAATAATAATAATCATAATAATAATAATGATAATAATAATAATGATAATAATAATAATGATAATAATAATAATGATAATAATAATAATGATAATAATAATAATGATAATAATAATAATGATAATAATAATAAT